>JAPFFP010103614.1:0-19435 GCA_026153255.1 Solanum medicagineum
TCTTCACAACTCATGTACCCCTCACCCATTCACTATACCTCCTTATCTGGCTAAGCTTATAACTCTATGAATCTCATTAACTCTCACATACAATCATAAGCCTAATTTTGATCTATCACATAAAAAACACTCTTTTCCCTTCTTTAAGAGTTGCACTTCACCCTCAATAGCATGAATACTACAACATATCAACATGCACTTTCTTCTAGTTTGGGGCACACTCTAACACATTCTGACACTAGCTCTCTCTCTATATGTACCTCATCTCAACATGGTAATCATACGATACTTTCGACTTTTTCATCACGCTTATGGCTATTGACTCATCCCTTCACTAGTTACCTAATTTATACATATCTATAACTATAAGCTTCAATCAGTCATCACTTTTGCTATCTCATCAAAAGAACACGGGCATAACCCAATTCCAACGAACATAACCACGCATGATAAGAAAGAATAAATAAAGGGAAGTTTCCTAAGAGTCTCCATAGACTCTCAAAGATAAGTACGGACGTCTTCATACCGATCCTTGAGACTATACTTAGACTCAGCTTGTATACACGTAAGACCTATAAACCTAGGCTCTGATACCATCTATCACGACCCAAAAATCAGCGTGATGGCACTTGTCTTATCCCACCAAGACAAGTCAGCCTACAACCAAACTATAACATGAAAAATGTGAAATTATAATAAAAATAAAAGTTCAATTATGGATAATAAGTCAACTTAATGAACATTTCCCCAAAACCTGGTTGTCAGGTGCACAAGCTTCTAATGTATTATAATAGATTCGAAAGAAAGCACAGGCATCAAGTGATATTGTCCCTAGAATAGAAAAAAATCATAAATAGGAGTAAGAAGTCAGCAGGGATGGCAAACAGCTACCTCTCACAATCTCCATAGGAAACCTCGGACAAGGAAGAGTGGAGAATGTCACGAAAATCCGGACTCGCAACCTACAAAACTGTTGTAGCAAGGGGGTGAGTACCAAGCACACGGTATTCAGCAAGTGAACTACTAAACACAAAATTAGGTAATATAGAATATTGGTACCCCTAACACTCCAACCAAACCCCTACAACTACAACCTAAGTCATAACCTTCATCATTACCCCAGCCGAAAATGCTATGATCAAAGCCTATGATAGTATAATCCTCATTTATCCCACTTTCAAGTTATAAGGGAAAATTCTATAATTTATCAAGTCCTCACTAATTCTTAAGTATCATTAAATCAATATCAAAACTAACCATGAAAAGACATAAATAAGTCATATGATATAATGAATAACGAATCTCAATAGCACTCCATATAATCATAACAAGCCAGCACATTATGGAATGAAAATGAATGTCATGAGATATAATGCAACGCAATACAATGTCACAAAGAATGATGCATGTCTGTCCTAGTGATACACATCTGCTGATCATAAACATGCCTTAGTCAGAACCCATGGGGGCCACACATGGACGATGTATCTGTCGCAGCGCGAGACACTTCCCTCGAATCATATTATCCATCGCGGCGTGCGACACGTCCCTCGAATAATAGTATCCGTCGTAGTGTGCGACACGACCCTCGAATCATAGTATCTGTCGTAGTGTGCGACACGTCCCTCAAATCATTGTACATTCTTTTTCTTTTTTTCTTTTTTTTTCTTCTCTTTTTCACTAGCCAGAACCATTTCCCTTCGGCTTTAGATCTCTTTTCTTGGATCATGTAGAAAACACATAGTAATGCACAATAATCATATTTATGGAAATAAAATATACAAGATGCCCATACAAATTCATATATCTCAAAATCAAGAATTGGTAGCTCAATACCATAAATGTTGCCGTATCCTCAATCTCAATATCATCACAACCTTAACAACATTCACATCTCAAAGTAAGTATCACTTCGATATCAATAACAAATAATCACTATTTCACATATAATAAACCTCAATCATTAATTCACAAGTCAAATATCACCATAGAATAATTACCCCATTTATATTTCAATCAAAGCCTACATAAATTGTTCTTAACACCTCACACAAGTACAAGATTCTATATAATTAACAAAGGTTAAGAAATACACTTACCTTAAATAAAGTCTCGAATCAGGTCAATTCCGAAGCTCTTCCCTTTCTATGCCACTCCAATTCACCAAAATCTATTCAAATATAGCATCATAATTATATAATGAATCTAACGACACTAAAATCAATTAATTCGGTGAAAAGGGTAAAATGGTCCAAAAATTTTATCGTCGGAAAATATCGTCGAAATCTGAAATTTATACATGAAAATTTTTCCCGAGTAATAAGAAATTCAACAGCGAAAACCATTTCAAAAATGGAGCTAATATGAGGAAGAAATCGATGTTAAAGTTTTCGAAATATATTGAAATGCAGCAGCAAGATCTGCAGATTTTACCTCAAAAGAAGCAACAAAGTCAATTTCTGAATCCTAGTGTGTTTGCCTCAGAAAAATATACAATTTAGCTTTTTGAATCGCTCAAATCCGAACAAAACTGAGAGAGAAATCGTTGGTTAAATTTTGGGGAAAGTTTGCGATCTTCTCTTCTCTTTGTTGGAGAAAATCCTCAATTTTCACAAGCCTTTTAAAGTGAAAGAACTTGGAAGGACATTGATTGAAAGAATTATCTTTGATTCTTGAATTCCTGACTTAGACCCTTTAGTGTTCTTGATGAAGAACCATAGTTCTTGAAGAAGAAGAGTCAAGAAATCCTTTCTTGGGATTCTTGAACTTATTTTCTTGAAAACCTAGGTTATGATTTAAAATCCTACTAGAGATTCACGAATAGATGAAGAAATTAGGGTTGGGTAGATTGAAATTCATGAAGAATAACTTACCTTGAAGAGGAATCTTGGAAGCTAATCCTAACTTGATGATTTTCTAGATGATTCTTGGGTGTTTATGTTTAGGAGAAAAGGGAGAGGGTTTTTTATTATGAAAACTGATGTTTTGGGATTTTTTTTTAGGACCTTAAATAGACTCCCAAAGATTTTAGAATAAAAGTACCCTCAAATTATAAGATAAAAACGTCACTAACTCATCTAGTGAGGGTCCACGACGCGCTCCGGGCTCGGACTTTCGGACGGCTCTACACCTCTCCACTAAAATGGTCATAACTTTCTACTCGAAACTCTGATTAATGCAAAATCAGGTGCTTTGGAAAGCTAATTTGAATATCTTTGATTTGATATATTATGGGTCATACAAGTAATTATACCTTAGGTTATATGGTCATTTGAAGTTGACTCTTCTGTCGACTCATACAAAAACTTAGTTGCTAGAAATTCTTTGAACTTGGCTTGATGTAAAAGATTCCTTATGACTCTAAATTACGCCTGATATACTTCAAATACTTAGGAATTGATCCTAGAAAGTATATATAACTTACAAGTCATTGGTTCCCCTAACTTTTATAAAATCATACATTAGAACTGCGACCACATATTGGCTCCAATTCTATTCTCATACTATGAAATTGACTTAAACATCTATGCTCAATTAAGAATCCTCAACTAAAATACTATATCCTATGAAGAATGGCTTAGTTGTAGCTTACAAAAATTGGGGCTGTTACAGGAAGAGACCCCAAACTCACTTTAGGAACCGCAACAACTCCTTCCAAATCTATTTTCCTCACAATACTCCACCTAACTCTACCAACAAATTCAGAAATCACCAGAACCGCTTGAGAAAATCAAAACCACGCTGATACTACCTTGTTGAGAAGTATAGACACTTGAACAATTCTACCATCTGAAATACCTACCTTAACTCTAAAATTCATCATCTATGCCTATTAGAAACAAACAGTCGATCCCTATTTATTCTGAATAATCCCAACGAAATATGTAGCTCATCCATCAACCTCACATCATCGGTTTCTGAGAATAATATGTAACCTCTATATATTAGAGAACTACAATGATCGGCATGAACAATCTCACTTAGAGCAAAACCCAAAACCATGCTTGGTCCCCAAAATTATATGAACGGAGACACCTTAGAGTGCGCTGACTTGTAGCATGGTAGATTTTAAAATCTACCACACTCCAAGATGTCTCCGTTCATTTGTTGCACATATTTAAAATCTACAAGATTCCCTTTTTGATTTGTTTGCTTTTACCATCTTCTCAAAATATTCCTATTGATTTCAAATATTTCCATGGAAACCACATTATTCAATGGAATACTGAGATGATAAAGAACAACTTCAGCACCACTGATTCCAAAAAACATTGATAAAACATTGATACCATTAGGATATAAGTCTTTCAACAATAATAAATGGTATCCTCAATGTAGACCTAATACAGATATTTTGATCAATGTATCGTGTTTAAAATTATTCCAAAGAAGGAAACAAAATAAATTGATGGACGAGTTACTTCACCTCGAATGCATTACCAAGTGACTTGTATCTACCAATCCTACTTATACCAACTCCATGGGTATGATTCCACAAACACCCCCAATAGCATTTCAAGTTCATCAGCCTCCACGGATATAAGAGATTTAAAATTAGATAAATAAGGTAATAAAGTAAATTTTGCTTATAAATCTTCCCTCTCCTCTTTCTTTCTCTCTCTCTCTCTCTCTCTCTCTCTCTCTCTCTCTCTCTCTCTCTCTCTCTCTATACCCCTTGAAGGTTGGAATTCAACAATGTAGATTGCCTCTTTAATACTATCTATGTCTCTTTTTCCCTTTTTAAAATTGATTTTATCCTTGGACTTTATTTAATTACCAGTTACAAGAACCTATAACTTATAATATAGTTTGTGTTATTCGTAAATAATATGTGTTATTTATTTCGTTCTAATTTATGTTGCATATATAAAATTTTGAGAATCAATCAATATTTTATATATTTTATAAATTTTTTGAATTCTTAATTATTACAATTTATAGTGCATTTTAAGTTAGTAATAATTGTGACTTATAATACTTTTTATATTATTTCATGTAAAATACATAAATTTTACTGGTTTATTTATATTGTATTTTTTAAAAAGTACTTGGCCTTCGACACAAATATAATCATTAAAAGATGCTAGAATTGTTTTTTAATTTTATTTGTCCTGTTTCAAAAAAAAAACTTAATCTATATATTTTGGAATTTACTTTATCCTAATTATAATATTTATATTACATAAAATGATTGATTGGGATGATATAATAAAGTCACAGTTGAAGTAGCTGGAGAATGATTTGTAGGAGTGATATTTTAAAATCATAGTGAAAGCAATTGAACAAATAATTAATAGAAATGATAAATCAAGCAGATGATGCAAGCACATCAATCGGTAGCTGTCTGCGTAGGTGAAAATGCATGTCGACTGTGATCTACCTGCCTACTAGCGCTTAGATATACATAATAGATATAAATGGACAAGTTTAAAAGGCAAAAAAAAAAAAAAGAACTGACCTCAAAATCGGGTCTAGAAACAAAAAGAAAAGTATAAAAAGGAAATTAGTCAAACTAAAACCCCAGTGGCATTCTCTCCATATAATCATATCTATCTGATAAGGGTTCTCTAAATGAAATCCCTTTCTATCCACCGCTACTCTTTTCCTCTTTCGAGATTTATGTATATGTGCTTTTTGGCATCTCGGAAGCAACAAGTCTCATAGAAACAAATTCTTTTTGGATATGAGTTTTGAGGCCACCTAATTCTTTCAATCCGCCTTCTTAATGAGCTTCGATGGTTCCAACATCATCTCGATAGTTCTCATTATTTGTATAGCCCTCGATTATAATGGAATTTCATCTTTCTAGTTTTAATATCTTTCATTTGGTATTTGTCATGCCCCAGGAGGGTACCCTTGTTGTGGCCGACATATGAAGAACCATTCTAGATTTCCTAACACAATCACTATGCCTCATTATCACATCGCATTCAACAGAAGAAGTAAGTACTCAATTAAAGGATATGAATTAACCAAATAACAAAATCGCTTTATCTATAATACTTTCTAATGCATATATTTGGAACATAAATAAAAAGCAACCATCACTGATCAATATCTATGAAAGTCTAGAAGGTTCTAAGACTAGTCCTGGGATACCTCAAAGGAAATACTACTAATCAAGATAATATAAAGAAGCCTCCTCCAGATAGCTAGGAGGGGTCACCATGTTTGGAATGTAAAGATTGGTCCTTAATGGTACACCTATTATGTTCCTCAATTACCAGTACCTGCATCATAAATGATGTAGGTCCAAATAGATGTCAATACATTGAATATGTTGGTATGTAAGATGGCTAAAGAAACAAGTAAGGCTCAAAACAATCAATATCAACAAGCTCAAATAATCAATAATTCAACTTGACGATCTATCTGGTCAACACAATCAAGAATGCAAAATATTTATATAAAGTAATTCTCCTAAAGGGAACACTAAGATGTAACTTATTTAATTCATTTATGCACAAGTAGGGAGTTTCTCTAACCAAAAACCATCATTTATAAGCTAGTAATGATTCAACGTTTGTACTGTTGTTGCCACAGTTGTCCAATCCTTGCCAAGGTAAGGAACGATTAGACCAATCTTGATCAAACATCAATAAATATCTAATTTTCAGGGCATGAGAGGCATGTGCTTGATCCTATGTTGGAAATGTAGTTTATGAGTTAGAGTTTTTATTTACTCATGCCCATATCGGTGCTCAATACTCCTCCAATGAGTCATTATGCTCATATCACAATTCAATAAAATCTTTATATTAGTTTTGTTCAGGCTTTGTTCAATCAATCAACAAATTAAATGATCAACATGTTCATCCCAATCAACAATCAACTAATATTACACATCAATTCAGCATGCTTTCAAGAATCATTAACTCTACAATGACATTTATTTAGACTCCAATCAATCAGGCTCAACACATAACAATAAATAAATATTCTCATATTCCAATCATGCTTAATTTTTACCCAATTAGGACATTCATAAATTATATTCTCAATTTAATTGAATGCATAATGTTTTTCATTAAATTATGCAACTAGGGTTCATGTCAGTAGCACAACTAAATGCTCAAATCTCATACAATCAACATGTGTACCATCAATACAATCTTAAATATGTATGAAGACTTGCAGTAAACGTAGACAACTCAAATATTAGGATTATAAAACTGTCTAGTCAACCTCTACATACTAGTTCGATTTGAGTAGATGAAAGGACGTGTGGATAAACCTAGTCCAATGCTTTAGGTAGCCTTACATGCCTGAAATTCATAGATTAATCAAAGCTAAAAATTATCCTAAGTCACAAACTTGGAACCCTAGCTTTTCTCCCTTCCTTCATTCTCTCAAAATTTCTAGCTATAGAATGAATAGTAATACACTTTAGGTTTAAAAAATGGTTCATAATTAACCCCAAAATATCAATGGTTTAATTAATAATGGTCCTTTCATAGATTAGGGGTCTCCCAATTTGGGCCTCTCTACCTTTGAGGTAGTGGTAAGGTCTGCGTACAATATAACCTCCACAAATCCTACTTATGGGATTCCATTAGGTATGCTCTTGTTGTAGAAAATTGGACTTAGGTTCTATGCTTATATTTATGGATCATAAATGGAATTACAGGTCATAAAGACCCCTCGTAGACTCGTCTGATTTGCATACTCTCATGGACTCTTTGGATACTCTCATGTTTATCCATAAGTGATTATTATGTTTAGAGGAGACATTGATTATGTCCCACTATTGATGAAAAGCTAATTGGAAATGGTTTTGGCTATATTGAGTATGAGATTGAGAATTCGTGCCGAGGTCTTTTATAGCCGGTGATTATTGTTGAGGTCTTTTCTAATGGTTGAGGTCTCTTCTAGTGAGTAGATTGACTGTTAATGTCTTTTTTTTGGCAAGTATATTGATTGTCAAGGTCGTTTTTAGTGGCTAAGGTATCTTACGACGACGATGATTGATACATGGTCCATGCATGGGCTCTATGGTTTCAATCTTATTACATTAACAGATGCGTATCATAGGACACATATGCATCATCATTACTTTAAATTACATTGAATCATATGCACTTCATTATATCTCATTTCAATTCATGTATTGTATTAATGGGAATATTTGTATAAAGTGTGATAAATGGCTAATTTTACACCAATATCGTGAATATGTATATTATTTATGCTGGCTTTCCTGAGTGTAGGTTGTAGTTACGGAGGTACAGTTTGTATAGAAGGTGTACTTGTGTTCTTTATTTGCTACTGAGTTTTTTATCTCATTAGATTATTCTGGCTTGCAAGGCCGCAATTTTACAAATTAATGCCTGAGAGGTGTCATTTTCAAGAGTTAATGTTTTACAACTAATATTTGCTTACTAATTGCATTATCAAGTTTAGCTCTTCCATGAGTATATGCACAATATGAAATTTTCTATTAGCATTGAACTAGGACATAGTCTGAAGAGGAATGTCAAACTCTTTGAACGAATGCTATGAAGCAGCTTCCACCAAAATCCAACTACACTCCAGCCAGAAGCTAAGACGTGTGGGCATTTCATTTGGTACGTTATTTTAAGTTTCGCATCTGAGTGATCTCACCTCTCACTAGAAGTAATCATCCTAATCTGAGTGACAATGTACCAAGAGCTTTGAAAATTATATCCATGTAAGTTCTTAAATATGAGTATGAAGTACACCATATTCATGACTAAGAGGTTGCAAACCTCTTTTTTAATGATCAATTTATTTGTCACTCCTCCTAATCAAAAGTTATCTTAGCATAATAAGAGTTTCACTTTAACCAATTGAATCAAACTACAAGTAGTCTAATTCCTGTGTTAGGGATATGTAGGCGAGCTTAGTGTTAAAAACTCGACTAAACGCCAAGCTCCTTTTATTTTGTTCTCGAATATGTTGGTCCCTCCATAATTGCATTTCAAGAAAGCTTTTGAATTCCTTTATAACTGTGCATTAAATCAAGCATCTTGAACTATAAGTGACCTAAATTATAATGCACCTAAGATATGTAGGAAACTCGATACCAGGATTTACCCATAATTTCCCAAAGTTCATACCAAATCCCCTTCAAAAGAAGAAGATGTGGCCGGCTAATATTGGATTTGTCAAATTTCTTTGTCCAGGGTCTCTTTCTATGACCCTATATAAAGAAAGGGACAGTTGTTGACATCTAATTTATACCATCCACAATATAATTAATTATCGAGTTTCTTCAGTTTTCAACAATTTGAAATAATTATATCTTTGAAAAATTCAAAATATAATTATTTGAAGTTACTTTTAGTGTTAATCTTTAATATTTAAAATTACTTGTAATTATCATAAATATGTTTCTTTATATACTTTAATAGATAACTATGTATTTAATTATTAATTTTTCATAATCATTCAAAAAATCAGTTCAAAATATTTTATTTTTGATAATTATTTTTGTTTGGTTCAAAATTATTTTAGAATTAATTAGTCTATGATTAAGTTAATTATTTCACTTTGATATTTCTAAGAAACTTTTTAATTAATTTACATTAATTCATCTTTTAGCCGAATTAATCAACTAATATAATTCGGCTACCTTTTAAATCCTAAATTGGTCGTGATTATAATTTTATAATGACCAAATCCCAAATTCAATTCCTATCTCTTCAACCCTTTTTTAAGATCTTCCTTAGGTCCATTTTTGGACAAAAATTTTGGCCCAAATTTTGGACATCGGATCCAATCCCCGTCATATCAACAACATATACAATATATTACATACATATATACTTCTTCAACAACCACAAGCGCTCCCCTTTCTTTTTTGTTGTTTCCCTTTTTCTCTTCACTCATGTGGCCTTCACGCATCGGCCCCTTCATCACTTTCATATGAGTGGTCCAATGAGCATCACAATCGACGTACAATATCAATAAATGACACCAACATCCAACACCCAGTACACACAGGTGTCACCATCTCCTGCCTCATTGCTCCTCACCTTTGAAACAAACGGAGTAGATTAATATCTCTAATTTTTTAATGATTTCCTGCTATGGGAATTTGGATTTATTTTTTAGTTTTAATTGGAGAATATTCCCTCACAAATTCATCCAATTTCCCCCTAATTTGACCGATTTTACCCCTATATATTTGTCGCCTTCATTCACTAGAAGGGTTTGGTTCCCCCCCCCTCCCCCGGCCAAGAAAAAAGAATACACTATGCTTTCTCTCTGGATTCCATAACTTCTCTAGAAAAATTGAAGATTGCTCCCATTTGCTTACTTCTCATTTCATAGTAATAAGCTATTTCATTGTCAAGCTCGTCACATTTAGTTTGCTGGTCCTTTAAATGTAATTTTATTACTTTTGCATCTTCTTTGTATAATTTTGCTGAGATGTATTCTCCTCTTTGGAGCTTATCAAAAATCCTAAATATTTTTACTTCATATGTGCGGTTGTCTTGCATCTTTTGTTCGAGAAGTGTCAGAGTGCTTAGTATGAGTTTTGTCTATGTGTTTTAAGTTTGTTTACATGTCTCTATAGTTTAGTACATCCATCTTTGGATTTGTCGTTCAGATCAAATGGCTCAGCTCCTGTTGCTTTAGATTTGCATTAAGGTCTTATTTATTGAAAATCTTTGATAATTAATTCATAATTTATTCTAAGTCACTGTAAGACTATGCTAGTTTAACCCTTTCTTATTTGTAAAGGAGGTAAATTAGTCGAGTGCGTTGTATTGGATAATTGCTTCCATGTATACTCAAAATCTTACTTTTAGGTGTTTAATATCACTTAGGCTCTATATTGCTTCAAGCTTCTTAAAATGAGTTTTAAAATGATGAAATAATGTTTCTACTGTTGTCTTGTATATTTGAATTGGTGATTTTCTCTCTTCCTTGTGAATCCTTTGTTTCTAGGATGAATTTATATTTGTACTCTGTTGTACGTGTTGATTTCATTATGTTGATATCTTGCCTTATATATGGAAACTTAGCTATGCTTTTTTTGTGAGATGCACTTACCATATATTATTTTCGGGTAATTTTTACCATAATTTGCTTTGAAATTGTCTTAGGTTCTATGTGTTAGAATTGTAATTTCCCTTTATCCGATGATAAATTTGTTATGCTAAAATATGTCGGTCTCATGATTCAGGAAAATTTGGCTTTATATTTTGTTCGTATAAAATTGTCTACAACATCATTCTTTGCACATTTAGAGCTATATAAATAGTAGGATTAATAGCATTTTTTTCGTTGTTCCTTACCATTATTTAGAGAATAGTATATTAATTGCTTTAGACTTGATTAGCTTGAGAGAAACATATTTTCCTTTCATCCTGAAATGCATGTTTTGTGTGGTGTTTCCCTTGAATGTTTTCCTTTTTGTTTATGTCAAGACCCAAGCCTAGGGCGTAGACGTGACATTATGAATGAGAAACCAAAAGGGAGCCCAAACAAGCCTCTTAACATATCATTACACATCATTAGTCATAGAAGCAATGAAACAACGTAATTAGATTAGAAGTAAGAGCAAAGGGGATTGAGGGGAACTTTCATAACATAAACATCAAAAAAAGAGAGTCAAAGCTCAATAAATAATATGTCCAACGACACCTCTAAAAGTTAGATAGGAGCGGGGGCCAAGACAAGCAACCGGCTCACTTTCATAGTCAATACATACATAAAAGAAATATAGTCTTAGTACATAGCATGAGATCATAGACAATGTCCCCGGAATGGAGGACTCACCAACTAGCTTGAGAGAAATCGTACTAGCTACCTGGAGGAAGATGATCAAGTGAGGCCCCGGTTCCTACATGGTGATAGCATGTAGGCATAGAGTATGTGTTAGTACATTTGAATGTACTAAGTATGTAGGATGCAATACAACAAGATGTAAGCAACATAATCAAAATGCATAAGCATAGACAATGACTAGCATAAAACAATATGGCATGCATGAAAGATGCTTTAAGTAAATCATGCTCACATAAAATATAATACATATGCAAGAAGAGACCATCATTGTAAAATACATAGTCTATTGAGCTAGCAACACCTTAATTAGTTGGTGGATCGTCTCACCCTACCACCCATGGTGATTGAGGTACCAACCCTCAATTGGTTGGTGGAGCTTCTCACCCTACCACCCGTGGTGATTGAGGTACCAACCCCTCAACCCAGTAATCAAGGAACAAACCCCTCGACATGGTTATGTGGGCTCACAACCCCCCCAGTGGGGGCATGGTCAATTTGCAATACGATATAGCAGAATATCATATACATACATCCCTTTTATAATCGTAAAGTCATTCTACTCATAAGACATGCATTGGCCCTTCAATTCATCAAGAAATCATAATTGGACATTTTATCAAACACGTGACGAGTGTGTAGTACTAGTGTAAAACTATGCAAGAAAATTCAATGTAGACCACCCATCAGTACTTGGTAACACCCCCAAGAAATATACGTCAAAACCCTTCATCAAATTCCACAATGGATCTTAGGTCGTAGCTCAAAATATGCTAAAACAGTCTTAATTTCATGAAACTTCAACATAGTTCATAGTCTAATTCATAATAAGTAAGACCCATAAGTAAATTAATTTGTAATAATGTAATTTAGGTAAAAAGGAAGCTTGGGCTTCATGGGTTAAAGGAACCTATGAATGAAACCCACATACCTTAGCTTTGGAGAATTTCTTGATGAAGATTTGAATTGATACTTGAAGCTTGTATGAATTCCTTAAGTTCCGGAAGAGATTTGGGACTTGAAATTTGGGGTGAAATATTTGTCTAAGTGTTTGAGAGAGTATTAGGGAATGTCTTGGATGATATGAATGTGAAATATGACTAAGTATAGGTATTTTCACGCACGGAAAGGCTTAGGCCCAAGAACAAAAATCCTTGGACCGGAACATAAAAATAGGACAAAATTATACCCTCTCCGCGCCCCTGGCGTGTCGCGCCTAGAGCACGCTATCTCACTAGAAATCGCATTTTTGCGATTTTCAAATTTTTCTACAGTTTCTCTTAAATCGTGGTTAGACCCATTTCCCACTCAATATTTTTCCCAGAACAAGAATATGAAGTCAGACTTTCGATGTCACACACGAATTTTGAGATTTATAGAAATTATGATTCTAGGAACTTTTTGGGGTCGTTTCAATATCTCCCCCTTGCGAACATTCCTCCCCGAATGTCAAAGAAAGGTATATAAGAGACATAAACATGACAATTTAATCCCACATAAGGATGCAACAAAGCACTTAATCATCATTTCAAAAATCTCAACATAAGTGTAAAATCATCATGAACTTGTTAATTTAAACATGAATGTATGCAATGACATGAGGGCTGAATTTAAGACTTGAGATCATATAAAGGACTTAGAATTGGTACCTTAGGCTTGAGTAGAATGCAAGAGATAAGGATATAGCTTTTTCATGTCCACTTCAGCCTCCCAAGTAGCACTTTCAACTTGTTGATTCCTCCAAAGGACCTTAACAGAAGCCAAATCCTTGTTCCTCAACCTCTTCACTTGTTTATCCAAAATCTGAACCGGAACCTATTCATAAGTCAAGTTGTATTCAACAAAACTCACAACATCAAGAGGCACAATAGCATTAGGGCCTTCTCCACATTTCCTTAACATGGATATTTGAAAGACCGGATGAACCAAATCCATCTCACTAGGCAATTCCAACTCATAAACTACCTTGCCAATCCTCTTCATTACCCTATAATGACCCACATATCTAGAACTTAACCTTCTTTAAAAAATGAACCACACCTTTCATGGGTGACACCTTTTAATAGGCTAGTTACCAACTTTGAATTCAAGATCCCTTATCCTCACATCGATATAGGAATTTTGGAGACTTTGGGCCATCTTCAAACTTTCTCTAATCATCCTAACCTTCTTATGAGCCTCCATAACCATATCTGGTTACCACAAATCCACCTCTCTAACCTCAAACCATGCAACTGGTGATCTACAACGCTACCATAGAGATCCTCAAAAGGGGTTGTACCGATACTTGAATAATAGCTATTGTTATAGGCAAACTCAATCAATAGAAGATGATCATCCCAACTACCCTTAAACTCCAATATACAAGCCCTAAGCATATCCGCAAGTGTTTGACTAGTTCTTTCGGCTTAGCTATCCGTTTGAGGGTGAATGATCGTACTAAGTTTAACTTTTGTACCAAGGCCCCTTTGAAAGGACCTCCAACCATGTAAAGTAAATTGAGTACCACGATCTGATATAATGGACAAAGGAACCCCATGCAACCTCACCAAGTCATAAAGCACAACCTAGCATAATCTTCGGCACCATATATTGTCTTAACCGGTAGAAAATGAGCCAATTTCATCGTTCTATCAACCACAACCCAAATGGAATCAAAACCCTTTTCTAGTCTTGGGTAACCCAACCACAAAATCCATATTAATCTCTTCCCACTTCCAAGTAGGAATCTCTATGTCTTGTGCTAGGCCACCCGTCCTTTAATGCTCAGCTTTGACTTATTGACAACTATGACAACAACAACAACAACAACAACAATATACCCAGTAAAATCCCACAAGTGGGGTCTGGGGAGGGTAGAATGTACGCAAACCTTACCACTACCATAAAGGTAGAGAGGCTGTATCCTGGGAACCCTCATCTCAATACCTGTAAGCAGAATAACTAGATATGACAAAAAGGAAGGGAAAGGGACAGAAAGAGCAACTAATAAGATAAAACTAACACATGATACATATATAATGCGAACACATGATAAAAAGGAAAGAAACAAACGCCTAAACGTACCATCAGCCTGCTAATCTAATTCGCAACCTCCACTTCTTTCTATCTAAGGTCATATCCCCAGTGAGATCAAGTTCGGTCAAATCCTGTCTAATCACCTCCCCACAGTGCTTCTTCAGTCTTCCTCTACCCCTCATAGTATCTCCCAGAACCAACCTCTCGCACCTCCGAACAGGAGCATCTGTACCCCTTCTCCGCACACGTCCAAACCATCGCAGTCTGGCTTCACTCATCTTTTCGGCCACCGGGGCAACCTCTAGCTTCTCCCGAATGATCTCATTCCTAACCTTGTCACTCCTTGTGTGACCACACATCCATCTCAGCATCCTCATCTCTGCGACATACATCTTCTGAATATGTGCCTTTTTAATTGGCCAACACTCCACTCCATACAGCAGCGATGGTCTAACCACCACTCTATAAAACTTGCCTTTGAGTTTAGGTGTAGCTTCTTGTCACACAATACTCCAGAAGCAAGCCTCCACTTAGTCCACGCTGCCCCAATACAATGTGTGACATCATCATCGATATCGCCACAACTCTGGATGATGGACCTTAGATATCTAAAGTTTTCCCTCTTGGGGATAGGTTGAGTGGCCAACCTCACATCAAAGTTTGCTTCATCCCTCTCAGCACTGAATTTGCACTTCTAGTATTCAGTTTCGGTCCTGCTCAATTTGAATCCTTTGGACTCCAAGGCGTGTCTCCAGGCCTCCAACCTATCATTAACTTCAGTCCGAGTCTCGTCAATCAATACTATGTCATTTGCAAATAGCATACACCATGATACTTCCTTCTGGATAGATCGCATCAGCACATCCATCACCAAGGCAAACAAGAAAGGGCTCAACACTGATCCTTGGCGGAGTCCCATCTCAACAGGAAAATACTCTAAGTCTCCTCCCACAGTTCTTACCCGAGTTTTGGCTCCATCGTACATGTCGTCCCTCTTCATACCTCCCCACAAATACACCTCTCTCAAATCTCTATACCTCTTGGTAGAAGCGGGGTGAATAGAATAGGAGGAACCATGAGCCTCTTCAAGAATCTTTTCTCTCAAGCCATCAACACAAGGCACACATAACCTACTTTGGTATCTAAGGACACTATCTCTTCCTTGGAAGAAAACCTCTACCTTACCACCCTTTACCAATGCCTTCAGTTCTAACAAAGTGGGGTCAAGATCTTATTTAGCTTTCACCTTCTCAACCAACGAAGATCTAGAGTAATCAACTACCACAACACCCCTATTATCCACCTCTTCCAACATAACTCCCAATCTAGCCAACAGATAGACATCCCTAGCTACCTCTTTGCAACCATCACCAACATGTACTAGGCTACCTATGGACACCATACTCAAAGCATCGGCTACCACATTAGCCTTACTGGGATGATAATATACATTCATATCATATTCCTTAAGAAGTTCTAACCACCTTCTTTGTCTTAAGATGAGGTCCTTTTGAGTGAAGACATATCGAAGACTCTTATGATCAATGAACACATCAACATGCACCCCGTAAAAATAGTGATGCCAAATTTTCAAAGCACAGACAACGGCAGCTAATTCAAGATTATGAGTAGGATAATTCTTCTAACATACTTTGAGTTATCTAGAAGCATAGGCTATTACCTTACCATTTTGCATCAACACATAACCTAAACGAAACCTTGAAGCATCACAATACACAACAAACACTTCTAGTCCTTCCGGTAGTGACAATATAGGAGCAGACACAAGCTTAGCTTTCAATATTTGGAAACTCTTTTCACACTCATCGGTCCACACAAATTTGGCTTTCTTTTGAGTCTACTTGGTCATTGGAGAGGCAATAGAAGAGAACCCATTCCCAAACCTCCGGTAGTAACCCACTAAACCCAAGAAACTCCTAATATCCAATGGGGTCAATGGTCTAGGCCAATTTCTAATCACATCTGTCTTTTTAGGATCCACCTTGACCATCCCCCGACACCATATGACCTAGGGCTCAACTTTAGACTCAACTTTCCTTTCTTGCCAAACCTAGGGCTTAGATGTGACATGATGAATGAGAAGTCCAAAGACAACCCAACACAAGCCTCTTGATTGTAAAATGCACACATCCTTGGTTGCAAAAGCAAAATTAGGCAATAATAAGAGTTAATTAATATAAAGGGAAAATGGAACTAAGAGAAGTCTTTGACAATCATAAAAGCATAAAAAGAGACAAGCTCATAGCATATACAAAAGATAGTATCCAACAGCACCTCTAACTTAGAATGGAGCGAGGGCCAAGACACTTCTCGGGCTCATACAAATAATAATAAGTATCCATCATAAAGAAGAAGTCTCAACATAACTTGAAAGAAAATAGATATCGTCCCCAGATGTGAGGCCTTACCAAGAACTAGCTTTGAACAGTTCGACTAGTTACGTGTAGGAGGATAATCATTAGGAGCTCCAGTCCCTACGTGGTGACATCATGTAGGCATAAAGTATGCGTTAGTACTTGGAATGTACTATGTATGAGGGGTGCAATGCATCAAATACATAAACCATAATATTCAAAATGCATAATCATAATCAAAAGATATATAGTCTCACTATGACATGCATGATCAATGCTCATGATAAAACATGCTTATAAAATATTTAACTTGCATATCTTTGTTCAGCACAATAGCGTGGCATGCTTAGCTCATCCAAATACCTTATACTAGAGGGTAGGGAGTATAACATGAGTCATGACTCTTCCTAGTAAGTAATAGATAGTACATGTTATTACGTTGTACATGAGGGTAAGACTTACAATATGGTTCATGACCTCTTCATGTAGACATTAGGTAATGTATCATAATAAGTAGCACATGAGAGTAAAGTATACAACATGGTTAATGACCCGTTCATGTAGATATTTGCCTTGTACTTGAGGGTGAGGAGTACAACATGATTCATGACCCCTTCTAGTAGAATTCATAATTCACAAGAGCATAAAAGTTAGCATAAGAGCTCAATGCTTCACTTGTAGATCATAAAGAATAATCATGATCTCAATGCATGCTTGGGAGCCCATAATTATCTTAAAACACTTGACTTGTAAACTCATACAATAGCTCATCAATGACTTGAGAATTCTTGTCCCATAATTTCATCAAACACATGGTGTGTTCATGATACTTGTTCAAAATCATGCAATTTAAAAGTAAAACAAGAAGAGTAAAATCAATTCAAAATCAACCCACCAACATTGTAATAAAACCCCAAATTTGGGTATCATGAAATTCATATCAAAAGTTCATAGCCTTCATAGCACAAATCATGCATAGTCTCAATAGACACTAATCAACTCATGGAATAAGTTTAAAGTGGTCATTCATGCATAACAAATCAATACTTGATAAAACCCTAACATAATTTTTGTTCATATTTCTTAATAAAAGATATCCATGAGTAATACAACTTGAAATCAAGCAATTTCATAAATAGAGAAGGTTGGGCTCCATGGGTGAAAGAATCCATGGATGAATACCCACAAACCTTAAACTTGGATTTTCTTAGAAGTGAGTTGAGGGAAACTTTAAGCTTGAGATGGGTTCTTGAGTTCCAAAATTGAGCTTGAAATCCTTTCATTTGAATGAGAGATTTGATAAAGTCTTGGAGAGGTTTTAGAGAGGGTTTTGTGAGTTATAGATTTGAAAAATGGCTAAGTATGAAAGATTTCATGTTTAAATGGGCATTGGGTCAATACCCAAACGCCCCCGGATGAAATAAGAAAGTTGAGGAAAAACTTACACTAGTCTATGCCCCTGGCACAATGCAGACCAAACGCGCCTGACATAATATACTACTCCACGCCCCTGGCTCATCGCGGCCCGAACCCGGACAACCACTAGATTCAAAAATTAATGAAAATTATTTTTCTCTATGTGTTCTAAAATACAGTTTATACCCATTTCCCACTCAATTTTGCCACGTGATTAAGAATATGAAGTTGGATTTCTGAAATCACGCACGAATTTTGAGATATATGAAAATTACAATTATAGGGCATTCTGAAGCACCTAAGGGGCGTTTCAATCTACTAAACCCCACCCCCAATCCCAAAAAACTATAACGACCCTCATGTCATTTTGAGAAATGGATTTTTAAAAGATTTATTTTATAAAATTTTAAAGAGGCTTTTGGACAATTCAATAACTTTGTTATCTAGTTTAGGGGTAAATATAGATTATTAAGTTACTTAATTGGTTAAAGTGATAATGTAGTTAAAATTTCCTACTATTTGTTCAATATTTATTAAGTCAAGTTGATGTAATTTGGGACTGTTAGCACATAATTAGGTTAAAATAAAGAAGAAGAAGTTGCTTGAGAACTACCTCCGATAGCCATATAAGAGTAATCCTGTTACACCCCATGCCCCGTTAGGGTGGACTGGCACCCTTTGCCGATAAGGTCCGGGAGAACCAACCTGTACTATACGTTTACTATGCTTGTCACATGGAATTTGTACCTCTAGTATGCCTTAAAATGGGTAACCGTAATAATAAGTTAAAAGGAGATGCATATGACTAGGCCGTTGGGGCCCCGGTGTCTAACGTACGAAACATAACTTCACTTTTTCTGTACACAGTCTAC
>JAPFFP010103634.1:0-19433 GCA_026153255.1 Solanum medicagineum
AATTTCGGTAGAATCCCGACTGTTGCTAGTCACCAGTTTATGAGGTTATATGAGTCCAGGTGTCCCTATCGGGCACTAGTCATGACCTTAGGCGGGTCGTGACAAAAACCATCAGTAGATACTTGGTAACACCCTCAAGCAATATACATCAAAACCCTTCCTCAAATCTCAAAATAGAACAAAGATTCATAGCCCAAAACATAATAAAACACTCACTATTTTATAAACCCCAACATAGTGTGCAGTGAATTTCATAATAAACAAGACGCATGAATAAATCAACTTTCAATCATGCAATTTGTGAAAAATGGAACTTGGGCATCATTGGAAAGGAACCCATGAAAGAAACCCACATACCTTTTCTTTAAAGGTGAACTTAATGAAGAGTGGAGATGGAGACTTGAAGCTTAGTTGAATTTCCTAAGATCCGAAGAGTGTTTTGGCAGTTGAAATTTGAGAGAAAAATAAGCCTAAGTATTTGAGTGAGTATTGGGGCATGCCTTGTATTATATGAAGGCAAAATACAGCTAAGTATACATATTTTCACATGTGGGAAGTCTGAAGGCAAAATACGGCTAAGTATACATATTTTCATGTGTGGGAAGTCTTAGGCCAAAAACTTAAAGGCCTTGGACGGGACAACAAAACTTAGACAAAAATAACACAGGGGCCTGTTGCGCCAAGAACATGCACTACACACTGGAGTTTGACATTTTAAAATTTTGGATTTTTCTATGGTTGCTCTAAATTTAGGTTAGACCCATTTCCCCCTCAATATTGTCCTGTGAACAAGAATATGAAGTCGAATTTTTAAAATAACGCACGGATTTTGAGATATATGAAAATTACGATTCTGGGCACTTTCGAGGCACATTTTCAGGCACTTTTTTGGGGTCAATACATGTTTGCATTTGGTGGCCATGATAACTAAAAAAGAAATAGAAACAAACCTAAATTAGCCCTATCAATCAAAAGGAATACCAAGCAAATCTTAATTGAATTAGTTGCAGACAGGGTTTACAAGGGTCCTTTACGAGTCATAATGAGCATTATAAGTCGTAAAGTGCTCTCGTAGTTCTACGTTTCAAAACAATAATAGTCACAAGAATTTTATACGAGACCTTACGTATGACTCATAACTTGATTTATGAGTTGTAAACTGGTTTCATATAGATATCAAGAGAGTATTGTCAAAAAATAGGCAAGGATTTATGCGATCTATCTAGTAGTTGTAAAGTTATCTACGACTCATACAAGGTCTCGTCTGATGAATACTCAGAACATCAAGTCACTGGAGTTTGACACGAGGGGCAATTACGGCTCATAGATTCATCTATGAGCCATAAAAGACTCTCATGAACAGCAAATTTCAGGTACCTGACCTGTCTAAGTTCATCACATGGACCCCAAGAACATATTCAAGCATTATACTACCAGCATCGAAGCAAGCATACAAGCATTCACATGTTAAGCATATAATAAACCATATCCCAAACGTGATTTCAACGCAAATTCACCCCATTGAAAAGGATTTAGCATCACTACCCTATTATTTTAACCTTCCCTAATTCTTTCAAACAATCGTGCACCTATAGTATCACCTACCAAGTCACAAACAACAATAACTCAATCATAATCAAGCACTTGGGGAATAGTCAATAGGCACAACAAGTAATCAATCCCAAAACTAAATATAACCAATATCCAAAATCCATTAAGCAATTTAAATCAAGGTAACCCTAATTTTTACCTTCACCATTCAAATTCAACAAGAATTTTATGCATACAGATCAAGTCTGTCATGATTATCACATCACATAATTAAGAACAAAGATAATTTAAAGGTTAAAAATAAAACAAGAAACTTACTAAAATAGGATTGAACGTGAAGAAGGAATAGAATGATGAAAGATGAAGAACCCTATGAGTAGCTAAAAATGAGTGTACTCACCGGGAAATTGATAGGAAATAAGGGGAATGAAGAAATTTGGGAAAACTTTCGGTCAATTAGGGTAAACATGGGGTCAAAAATACCTTACCGGGTCAAAGAGTTATTGGGTTATGGTCTATTAAACCCCAATTATGAGTCGTAGATGAGTCTACAACTCATAATTCATGGTCTCCTAGACATCTTTACACTTGAAAAAATTCAGAATTTTACATGGGTCCTACAAATCCTGTTCACGACTCGTAGTTTGATCTATAAGTAGTAAAGTTGGCTCGTGGGCTCAGTGCATACCGTTCATGCACACTGAAAATCTCTACGCGATGGGTTATGAGTCATAAAGTTCAATACGACTCGTAAACCCAATCGTAGAAACTAAACTTGATGTATTTCATAGAAAAATCTACTGCCTTAGTCCAATACCTGCATACTCTTCATAAAATTCACTTGCACCCTATATGCAAGAAAACCAATGTCAAAAATAGCTAGCAAAACACAATCTAACGACTACCTAAGAATCCAAAATTGAAAACAAACTCAAAACTAAGTTAAAACATCAAAAATCCTTAGGCTGCCTCCCATGTAGTGCCTGATTTATTGTTATGGCACGACATAGGCAAATTGGCTACTAGACTTCACCAATTTCCCAAACTTCAATTTTCAATTAATCTTGATACTTCATAGACTAACGAATATCAAAGACTACTTATTCATCATTCACCCTAAGTCGGAGTTGACCAGAGTCCATATCTACTAGAGCTCATCTAGTGGCTAGAAATGGTCTCCCCAAGATAAGAGGAACTTCAAAATCAACTTCACAATTAGGAATCACAAAATCTGCAGAGAATATGAATTTGTCCACTGTTACCAACATATCATAGAGTATCCCCTCTGGTTTCTTGATTGTTCTATCCGCCATCAACATCCGCATCTTAGTTAGAGTAAGGGCACCCAAACCAAGCTTCTTGAAAATCCTAAGAGGCATCAAATTAATACTAGCTCCCATATCACAAGTTCCCTTGCGAACTTCACATCTCCTATAGTACAAAGTATAGTGTGAAAGCAACTGGGTCTTCATGCTTTTAAGGCAATGACTTAGTAGTGATAGCACTACAATGTTGAAGCTCTTTTGAAAGATCTTGACTTACAGTCCCCTTCTTAATAATCAACCCTTTCGTATAGTTTGCATAATCTGACATTTTCTCCAAAGGTTCAATCAGAGGGATGTTGATGGATAGTTGCTTAACCATGGAGAGAATGTATTTGAAACTTTCCTTCCTCCTTCCTCTTCTTGAGTCTTTGAGGGAAAGGAGGAGGAGGCCTTGGGACAGTCTTATATTTTTGTGGCTCTTTAGCCACTTGAGTCACCCCATCTTTGACATAATCATCTCCTTCATCTACATACTTACCTGCAATTATCTCCTCATGAACATCTTCCACCTCAACCAACATAGGAGAATCAATGGTACTCTTGTCACCTCTAGTAGTAACTATCATACATTTCCCTTCATTCTTTGGATTTTGAACTGTGTTACTAGGCAATGTACCCTTGTGATGCCAATTCAACTGAGTAGAAACTTGACCAAATTGTTGCTCAAGCTATTTAATGTCCACAAAATACGACTCTATCTTTTGATTAATACTTGAAATATCGAACATCATGCCCCATAGAGTTTTATCTTGTGTCTTCACTTTCTGGAACAAATGGTCAAACATCTCCTTAATTGTAGAATTTCTTATACGAGCATCTCAGTTTTATGGTGGCATATATGGACCATTCATAAAACCATCTCTTCTTCCCCAATCTGCTTCAGGTCCCTTATTCCTCTCATTATAACCACCTTGGTTATCTCTATAAACTCCATATCTAGCATAGTTTCAACCTTGGTTTCCTTGACCTTGGCACCAATAGTCCTGATTGGACCATTGGACATTGGTCCAAAAACCCCCCATTTGATCATTAATAAAACAAGTATCCTCTTTATAATAAGGCTTACCATATACGGGTGCACGTTGAGGTTGGTGAACTACCACATTTACTCTCTTTCCTTGTTCTACTTTATCACCACATCTATACTTGTCCAGAGTTGAGGTAGTTGTTGCATAATCTCCTCATTGATTTTATCTTGCTCTGAACCAACATTAACATCACATGAACTCCTCATAGAAGTTCTATATTGTTGTCCGCATGCAGTATTCATCTTGACCACTTGGTCCATCCGTTCGACAATCCTTGCAAAAGGTTGATCTATAAACATGCTCCTATAATAGTTACAGCACAAGCTTGGCTATTCTCATAAAGGCCATGATAAAAGATCTCTACGAAACCATCATCAACTATCTTGTGGTCATGGACGCTCCTCGAACACTTAGTAAACTGCTCCCACGTAGTACTAATTGAATCACCATGAAGTTGCTCAAAGTTGCTTATTTGATCCTTTAACTTGAGCTTCTTCGATCTACGGAAGTACCTTTTCAAAAAGGCCTTCTACAAATCTGCCCAACTAGTGATTGAACTCTGTGGGATCTCAGACAGCCATAGGGTAACATTGCCCGTAAGAGATAATGGAAAAACATGAAGCCTCACAGAATCCATAGATAGATTTTGTGTCTTCATCACACTCTTACAAACAAATGCCACAATGTAGAAGTGACTATGTGGATCTTATAATGTAGGACTGCAAATAAAACATGGGTTTGTAACATTTGAAGTAACCCACTAGAAACAGGGAACTTTGTGTCAGCCGGCAATAGTGGTGACTAAGTAGCCCCAGTTACATACATAGCCATAGGGTTCAATCTATATTGATTCCACTCGTAAGCATTGTCAGTGAAATCCCTAGGCTGTGGGATATTTTCCAAAGGAGGTGGGTTGTCATTCCGTTCATCATCATGAATATTCCAATTCAAGGTTGCATTACTCGTGATGTTAGTATTCTCTTGACCCATTCTTCTTATAATTCATTTGATCTCTAGATCAAGTGCAATTAAGGAATTGCCTTGACTCCTAGCGTTAGGCATACACTACCTAGTATACAATTTGAAGAAACAAAAGTAAAATACAAGGGAACTATAAAATTTACACTCGAATTACAATTACTAGTGAACTCAATCAAAGTCTAGTAGTATTTCCCAGCAACGACACCATAATCTTTGATGGCGCCCAAGTTACACAATCTTTTGTAGAATAAAATGGTCATTGTCATAACTAAGGTTAGGGTCAAATCCCACAGAGAATAGGAAGACTTCCAAATTGATTCACTAATAAACAATTCAAGTATTTACTAGTTCAATTCCAAAAAGGGGTGGTGGGTTGCAATAATTGATAAAAAATTAAATTAAACTAACTAAAACAAGAGATAATCAATAAGAGAGAGCAACATGGAAATCGCGTGCACCATGATGCAGAGACTCAATATCACCGGATAATCCAATTCTCGACTAGAGTATAGCATGTAAGATGGTAATTTAAGTTCACCAAGCTCTTTAGTCAAAGGTGAGAGGGGAATTTCACTACTTTTCCCATCTCTATCGTGTGCAATACTAACCCTTACCCATAGTACTAATCAACCTCCCCTTGGTCTAGTTCAGTTGATTAGACGAGAAAATATCATCGAATCCTGTTAACCAATCTCTTTTCCTATTTATTACCACCTAGATCGGGAAGGTAAATCTAGGCAAGTTCTAATAGTAGCTACCACTAGAAAACATGAGAAAATGATAAAATTGATTAATACATGGAAATACCAATTCCAGTAATTATAAATTATTCGGGTTTATTTTGTTAGATATTTAGGGTTCCCATAACCCCAGGTTATGGATTTAGTAACTCATACTATGGGTAGATGAAGAAATCATGAATTGAAAAAATATAATTAATCACTTACCCATTGGAATGAAGAACAAGCAAACCCAAATTTTATTGAGAATCACAAGATTGAAAGATACAATGAATCCACAAGTGTATTCTCCTCTACAATATTTTGTCTCCTAGTATGAGACCCTAAAAGGTATTCTAATGGTGTCCTCTCTACTGTGTTCTACAAATAATGACCTAAAAATTACTATTTATAGTATTTACAAATAAGTTCTTAAAAAATTAAAAGGATGGTCAGAGATATGCTATGACAGGCCTTTACAACTTGTAAACTCACTTATGAGTCGTAATCGAGGTCTTATGTTCAACTCTTGAGATCTTGAATTTCATTACTGCGGATCCACTTTGTGAGTCGTAGACTGATTTACAACTCGTATTGTGCTTTTGTAAACCTCATCTGCATCAACTGGTCCTTCACTGGATCTCACTGGAATTCTTCACGAAACCACTTTATACGACTCGTAGAATGATCTACTAGTCATAAACAGGGCTTGTATGGATGAACTTCATATAAATCTCCAAGAAATCCACTCTACGACTCGTAGAGGGTCCCATAAACCTTCAAAAACTAGAAAAGTTTGCAATTTGGCCAAAAATCATGCCAACTTGCTTTTCTTGAAAAACTAATTACAAAAACATATAAAAACCACAAAAATCGTACTGAGAACATGTAAAATTCTAAGTTTAAGCATCAAATGTGTTCTATTTTGACAGCATATCACCTACGTTTTGCAGAGTCTATATATAACAACGATTATCATGCTAGCATTCAGATGCTACAATTTGAGGCATTATATTACAAGAGATGTCGATCACCTATTGGGTAATTCGAGTCTATTTCAGAGGATGACCTGGGGCTTGACATTCTTAAAGAGGAGATGGAGCAGATTCCCCGAATATAGAGTAGGCTGGTAATGGCTCAAAGCTATTAGAAAAGGTATGTTGACAGGAGGATTGGGCCTTTGGAATATATGGTAGGTAACTAGGTATGGCTGAAAGTATTACCCCATGAAAGATGGAATGTGATTTGCAAAGAGTGGTAAGCTTAGTCTACGATTCATCAGCACGTTTGAGATCTTGAGGATAGTGGGTGAGGTTGCCTATGAGTTGCCCTTAACACAAAGACTATCAGTAGTTCATCCTATTTTCTATGTCTCATGCTTGACAGATAGATACAAGATGAGTCCTATGTGATTTCCTATAATTCAGTGGAGTTAGGTCCGATTGACCTATGATGAGGAGACAGTGGCTATATTGGACATACAGGTAGGTCGCATAGGCCAAAAAAGATCGCTTCAGTGATGGTTTAGTGGCACCATAGCCCAGATAAGAAGGAAACTTGGAAGACCAAGTTTAACATGCATGCCAGATATCCCCACCCATTTGATGCTCCAGGTACTTTACTTTTCTTTATTTTGAAGTATGAATATGATTTTTATTGGTGGATGGTATAGTGACCTAAGTAGCCATTTTAGATTCATACAAAAATTACCAGTTTAAACCTCTTGTTAGCTTCCTTTGGTGTTATTTAATCAACTTGCATGGTCGGTTTTGGATAATAGTCAAAGAGTTGAGAGTTTTGTGTGTTTTTGATTTTTAATGCTTAAAGTCATTCTATAACTCAATAACATTTAGAGTTTAGGATCTTGAAATGGAATTTTATCTGTTCCATTAGTTTTAGAAAGTAGAAATTGATCTAGGAAGAGTGTGGGAACTAGATTTGGAGCCCATATATGAAATTGAGGTCTTAAGTTGAAAAAGTGGGTTTAGAATGAGCTAGATTTGACTTTGATAAAAAATTTGAGTTCAGATAGTCAAATTAGATTTCTGATGATTTCATTAGATTAAGGAGCTGATTTGAGAGCTAGGAAAGGCATCGTCATATTTTTTGGAAGTCCCAAAAGTATTTTGGCTTTTTGCATCCTAAACTAGTTTAGTTGCACTTTATCGAGTTTCAGGTCAAGGAGATTTAGGATTCAATTTTTGATGGTTCCATTCAGTTTGAAATGCCAAATTCAATAGGGTAGCATATATGGTATGGTTTGTCTTTATGGAATTGCAAACAAATCTTGAGGGTTCGATCAGAGATTTGAGTTTTAGATATTCTACTTTATCTTGTGCAGGTGTGTGGCGCTTCATGCTTGTGGGTTAGAGTCCCGTGTTTGCAAAGATTTGGCCCTCAATGTTCTTTCTGATCATGATGGGTAGTCCTGCAATAACTATTCCCTCCCTTTTTCCCTTGCACTTGCCCAACCTCTGGTACGATTATCATATGACTCCTTTGTGTGCTCTGTGATCGCGAAAGTGAGTGGGCCACAATCATGTTGAACAAATCATGCTTGGGATAGTGTATAGTCAGGAAATATTCCTTTTTCTCTATTGTTGAGTTTCAGAAGCTTGAGTTGCTTTTAAGGGATTCTTCCGAGGAAAATATCTCGCAAAACATTTGGGTAAGCATTTTCAACCTAAAAGCTTGGATTTCCATTTACTTATTTGGTAATTTTGACTCTAACTTTTTGACTTTTAAGTGCCTATTTTTATAATTTTTCAAGAATGCAAACCGTAGGGAAAATGGAGTTTTCTACCTCATTTTTAACTAAAATTTTACTGTTTTTTCACTCATGAGTCTCATTTTTCATATAGAACCTAATTCCAAACTTAATTTCCAAATTAGGCATTTTCAAATTTTAACCAATTTTTGGATCCCTAATTATGGTAATATGAGTAACAATAGACTCCTTATGATGTGTAGATTACATTCTTGAAAGTCGCTTGACAATTCAGAGTCAATTTTCATGAGCCATTCATTCGGTTGGTGTGTTTATGTGCAGTGGTATTGAGGTAGGTTTAGCTATTGCTTTTTTGGGATTGGGATAGAGTAATTGAATATTTGAATGATATAACTATGATATGACTTATATCATGGGTTTGTGTTTAAAATTATTGATGTGGTGCCCATGTAGGGGTTTTAATTTGAATTGTGTTTGATGTGAAAATATTGCAATATATTATATTGAGAATATGGCATGTCGTGAAAGGGAATACTTGTAATGTATGATTGACAATTCATGACTATTACTGAGATATAAAGGTGGTCGAAGATGGTTGGCTATTCTAATGAGATTGATGGCCTATTGTGAATAACAAAGATGATTCTATCATGGAATTATAGAGATTTGGGAATTCTGATATCTATTATACCCATTGTGATAAATATTACTTCAATTTGTTTCATTTGTCTGCATCCTCATATTGCATACTGTAGCACTTGGAAATTTAGGAGTTGAGGAACAACCTTTTTATAAGAAAGTATGACTCCTTTCAGATGATTTGATCAAATAATTTGTTGTCCATATGGCCTTTTATATACTGAGTTAGACAGTGATGTTTCTCTATTCTAAGGTTGTTTCTCTATTATAAACACTTTTGTTGACTTGAATGAATTAATGAATGTGTGATCATGTCAAGTGGTTCACTTGGGAGCCAACAATGGTTTTTGAGAGCCATCCATGCGAAGGGTACCTTCTTGGGGCATGACAAATGTGGTGTTAGAGCACAAAGTTCAAAGGTTCTAGGGAATCTATAAAGTTATGTCTAGTAAAGTCTTGTTTATGGGTGTGTTATATACCATACTTATAAACAGGATGCTACTGGACATTAGAAATTACCTCACTTCTTTCATATTTTGAGATTTGTGCTATAGAGTTAAACTCTATGAAATCTTTTTTCTAGTTCATTTATTTGCATTTTGATTTTAGATCATGTCTCCAAGAAGAGTAACCAATAGTTAGGGGTAGAGGACGCCTTGCCAGGAAAAATGTTACTAGCTTGAACAATAAGTCCCTGAGGGAAAAGGAGGCCTAGTTATGCTTACAGAGTAGCCACGACAAGCTGGCATCTCTAATCTAAAAATTGCTAGGCAATTTAGACTTTGGCTTAGGCATTGACAACAACAGTTATTAGAAAGGGAGCAGGTAGACAAGATGCTCTAGATACCTTCAGGATTCGTGAGTTAATGAGAATGAACCTTCCTTTTTTAATCCATAGGGTCTACACCTAGTGAAGATTCAGAGAACTACACTGATGAGCTTCAGAAAGTGTTTTAGGTCATGCATGTGAGTAATACTGATAAGGTTGATTTTGTTGCCTACCGCCTCAAAGGAGTTTCCATACTATGGTTCAATCAGTAACGGGAAAATAAAGGAGAGAGTGCACCAATTCTAACCGAAGTGCCAAAGGCAAGCATGACATCATTATGAACATAAAGTACCAGGGTATGGAATCCCAAAATAAGGCTGGCCCAACTTAAATAAGATATGATAGCTTCTTTATGGTCTAACATTATTGCCAATACATTATCTTTATTTTGCTCCAGATTGTAATCTCTAATGAAAAATATAGCTCCATGAGCAAAAGCTCTTGTCATGATGAATCCTGCGATATATTGGTCGTGAGTATATAATGCAGCTTGAGTAGTAAAGTCTTGTGCTATGAATGCATAAGCAGGTAAAGAGTACATGTGTTAAGCTACCTAAGAAGTAATAACCCCTAAAGAAGCTAGAGCAAGGTGTAATTGAAAATGAAGCCAATTGTTGATTGTGTCATAAAGACCCTTATGTCCACACCCCAATTGTCCCCCCAGAGGAATATGTGCATCTAAAATATCTTTCATATTGTGTCTAATCCCGAAATTTATTCTATACATATGACCAGCAACAAGAAAAATAAATGCAATAGCTAAATGGTGATGAGCAACATCATTCAGTCATAAACTTTGCGTTTGTGGGTGGAATTCCCCGAGAAGAGTTAGAATGGCCATTCCCTCCCCTTGGGCGGTAACAAATAAATGACTACTTGAATCGGGGTTTTGAGCATAAAGATTCCATTGACCTGTAAACAGTGGGCCTAACCCTTGGGGGTGTGGTAATACATCTAAGAAATTTTTCCACCGAACGTACTCTCCTCTAGATGCAGGAATAGCAACATGGATTAAATGCCCTGTCCAAGCTAAGGGCCGCTAGTGATATTATCCGCTTTGGATCTAGATCCGCACGGCTTTAAAATGCGTCACTAGTAGGTAAGACTTGTTTATTTATATACCCAATATCTCTCATATGTTTTGTCAATGTGTCTCATCTTAAGATGGGTTGCTACATACACCTCTCTATGGACTCAGCGTCCTCATTGAGATCTTCCCCATCGTATTGTATTCGTGTCATGCCCCGAGAGGATACCCTAGACGTGACCGACACTTAGAGACTGTTGCTAGTCCCCAAGCAAACCACTTTGCCTCATCGCATTTAATCAATCAACATTGACAATATCAGCAGAAGACAAAAGATAAATAAAGGTGGACAATCTTCAAATAAGGTAATAATAACAAATCAGCAGGACTAGTGTGAAAGAAACTAGTTAGACAATATCCAAATCATCAATCCCAAATCTACTTTATGAAGCCTCTAACTAAACTATCTAGATGGTACCATGACTACCCAAATCAAAAGAACTAAAGTACTAACTCAAGCTAGATGAAATCTAAATGAGCATCCTCCGGAAGTAGGGGAGGACTCACCAATCAACTAGATGTGAATAGATGATCAATGAGGCACCTGCTGATGATCTCTAACACCTGTCTTTGCATCATGAAAAGATACAAACCAAAATGGACGTTAGTATATGAAATATACTGGTATGTAAAATAGTCGAGTAAAATAGATAAAGGTAGAATAACAATAACTCAAGAATACTCAATCGAAATGCCAAAGGACTATCTAAAGCAAGAGTAAAGAGTAGACAATGATCAATTAATACAACTCAAACCAATCCAATCAAATCCAATCAGAGTAATATCAATTTGAGACCTATTTGGGAGTTTCTCTTATTCAACAACAATCACTGGATCTGAGCCAGTGATTTTACAACAATCTCGTTGATGTTTCCACAGCCCTTCATACTTGCTAGGGTAAAGAATGAATCGAATTCATAATGGATCCAGTCAATCAGGTCCGCTATTCTTTAAGGGACTTCCAATCAAGAGGGAACATCTGATGAAATGCTTTAGTCATCACCTACGCTTCGTGACATAGTTAATGAGTCTGCGTTGGGCTTACTGTTACTCTTTATATGCTCAATACTCCTCCCAAGACTCAATGCTCATAAGACAATCATTCTTAATCAACAAGTCTCATCTGGACATTTATCAACTCAAATCATCACATCAACTATTGACTCTTTGATTACATTCATTTAAGATTCAACTCTTGACTCATAGAGACTCTATCGTGCATCATTCTAAATCGTAGCATTAAGGAAACAAGAATGGAGTTAAAACATTTAGGGATTTTATAAACTCTCTAGGCTCAATTCATACTCATGCTTGCTCAATTAATGAATATTTGTAAAAACAGTAAGAATTCAAGCTAGGGTTCATGTAGTATAGCAAAATAATCTATTTCAAGTAGTGAATTCATAAAAATAATAATTCATGCAAGATTATGTAGAAGTGCATTATAATTTAAGAAAACCCCTTGAAGAAACATGCATTGAAGACTCAATTAAGTCACAATTCCATCAATTCAGGTTATGGGGCACATGGAAGAACAAAATCAATGTTTTGGTTAGCCTTACATACTTGGAAATAGAAGAACAATCAACTTTCAAAGAATCCCGACTCACGTGCTTGGAACCGTACCTTTCTCCCCTTCTTTGATGCTCTCTGAAGGTTCTAAGTGTTTTTTTTTAGGAGTAATATCCTTAGGGTACTGATAAGGGGTCTAAAATAAGTCCAACACGTCGTGGATTTTAATTAAAAATGGTGAAAAAAGATAAAATTACCCCTCAAGAAAAGCTGCTGAAGTGGACCACGAAACCCCTTTTATGACTCGTGAAAGAGGTTACGGATCGTGGTCCTCTCTTATGAAAAGTAAATCAAATATTTCAGTTTATTATACTCATCATATGATCTATCATACGACTCATGGAACAAGTCACAAGTCATATTTCCCTTCGTAGAACCTGGACCAAAATTACAGGTTTCTGAATCTTGTTCCACGACTTGACAAATGACTTGTGGAACATGTTACGGGTCGTGTTCCATATCATAAACTCCCTTTCATACTTAATCAAAATATTCAATTTCTGGAGCACCTTTTACGACCTGTTCTACGAGCCGTACTCAAGTCTACGGCTCGTAAACCTTCTCATAGAATCAGGTCTGATGACTTGTTTCACTTCAAAATTTCTGGGGTGTTATAATTCGCCTAAACTCAACATTGAGGTTTGTCCTACCTCACTGGGTTTCACCTAAACCTAGTTGAACTCTAGCCTACATTGACAAGGATGACACAAGAAAGACTCTGATACCATCTGTAACGACCCAACCCATCAGTGATATTGTCCGCTTTGAGCCTACGCCCGCACGACTTTGAAACACATCACTAGTAGGTAATTAAGACATGTTTACTTATATACCCAACATCTCTCCTGTGTTTTGCTGATATGAGACTTCACATCTTAAGATGAATTGTTATACTTTGACCCGGATCCAATACCGCTACCAACCCGCTTGATAGCTCAGACAAGTAATAAACATAAGTGGCATTCATGGAATGCGTTTTACTAGTTTTTGTAGCAATTTTGTAGTAAGCAAAATATAGAAGTATTCCACGTAAAGATTATTATTCTTTATTTCATTTATCTAATAATATTTTTAGTTTTTACTATCTTTGGCAAGTGTGAAATACACATAAAGATTACTTGGCTTCCTTAGAGTGATAGCTCTAAGGTAATTCCATACATGATCTGCAGGAGGTATTAGTGTTGGGCAATAGCCATGTTCCAGCCAAAGATTCATTGCTTAATTTTATTCTCTTTTAGTTTTCAATCTTAATTGAAGAATGATTGGAATTCTAATCCTATTTGAAAAAAGATTTAAATAGTCCTATTTGGAGTTGATTTTGGCTTTAGGAATATGTACCACTCATTATCTATAAGTACGATAACTTTTGAGATAATTATGCATTGCTCACCATTATTCATCTTTGAGAGATATTAGCAAATCAGAGAGGTCTTTGAGAGATCTTTCAACAAGAGAGACAAAAAAAGAAAATGGTGTTTTCCGCAACAGTTCTTTCTCTCCGACTAGCAGTCTCCGCTTTGTGTTTTCCGATTCGCTAACTATTAGATCGGGAGGAAATTTTGACCAAGTGTTCGTAACATCTTGGTTTTTGAATGGTGAAGATCAGATTCAGAGGTCAGTAACATCCAGTTTGGGTCCCGAAAAGTAGCTCTGATAGTGTTTTTCTTCCTACTTCTTTTTGTTGGTGTAGTTGTTACTTCTCCTTGCTTGGCAATTCTTGTGTGTAGCCATTTAGGAGAATATTTGTAACCCTTTTATTGTTATAGTCGAGCAATTTGAATCTCAGCGGTTCCATGGTTGTTACCTTCGATTTGAGGGTTTTTTCCACATTAAATTTGGTGTTCTTTATTTTCTCTACTTTCAGGTTTTGCATCCTTCCATTGTAACAATTTGTTAATTTTAAAATTATCTTCATGAAAATGGTGAATATATATAAATAAGTTAGGATATAGAATAATAATGTCATAGAACGTTTTTATTTTTATTTTATCTCGCTTATGAAACAAATGAAGAAACGAAAAAAGTTTAACATCTATTATACACACATAAAAAAACAATTAACCATCTATAACAGCAAAAAAAATATTTTTTTTTTCAAATTCTTTAATTCTATCTACCTCCAACCCGGAACTCAATACCCCTACCAATTTGCTTGGTATTTCAGTTAACTAATAAACATAAATCACATTCATGGGATACATCTTGCTTGTTTTTGTAAATTAAAAGGTGATCCTCATTATTGTTGTGACCAATTGTTGCACAAAAATTTCACCTCACCTCTGCCCAAGATCCATTTGATTTCATTTTCTGCTTTTTCTTTCATGTTACACATAAGGAATAAAAAATAATTTTCTTTTATTTAATTTTGAGTTGAACCACAATTATGACAACGTTGTTCACAAATCACAAGGAAAGAATGGAAAACGTTTTTTAAAAGACATTTGGAGTGGGGTCAATGAAAATTGATAATGTGTGTTTTAGAGACATACGTATATTCCTCATCAATAAAATACAAAATGTTTATGATAACGTTTCTTTTTCACCACTACAAATAAATTTAATATAAATCTAAAGCTTACCAAGTCCAGATATACATTTTATTTACTCCCACAAATAATATAGCACACACAATTACTATGTCAATTTCAGTAACACATCACAAACCAAAATTAATAGTTCCTGCAATTGAAACACCCCATGACACAAAACATCTTTCTGACATAGATGATCAAGGGAGTCTACGTTTTCTGGTTCCAATATTAATGTTTTACAAATATAATTCTTTAATGAAGGACAAAGATCCTGTAGAAGTTATCAAAGGTGGATTATCTAAAGCACTAGTGTTTTACTATCCATTAGCTGGTAGGCTCATTGAAGGGCCTAATAAGAAGCTTATGGTAAATTGTAATAGTGAAGGAATCATATTTATTGAAGCTGATGCACATGTGGAGCTTGAAAAGTTAGGTGACTCTATTAAACCACCATGTCCACACTTGGATTTACTACTTCATAATGTTTCTGGTTCTGATGGAATCATTGGATGCCCTCTTATGTTAGTTCAGGTAAATAATACTCTATATAAATTAAATCTCCTTTATAATTTTTTATTAGAAAACTATTTCATGAGAGATTTGTAAAAATTTATCTCTATGTATAGGTTACTCGTTTTAGCTGTGGTGGATTCGCTATTGGATTCAGATTTAATCACACAATGATGGATGGCTACGGCTTGAAAATATTCCTAAATGCATTAAGTGAGTCAATTCAAGGAGCTTCAACACCTTCTATATTACCTGTATGGCAAAGAGATCTCCTAAGTGCTAGAATACCACCATGCATTACATGCACTCACTATGAGTTTGATGAGCAAATTGAATCAAGAATAGCATGGGAATCTATCGAAGACAATTTGATACAACGATCATTTTTCTTTGGAAGTAAGGAGATGGAAGCAATTAGAAATCAAGTTTCTCCAAATATTGGATTTACGAAATTCGAGTTGTTACTAGCATTTTTATGGAAATGTCGTACTATTGCTCTCGATTTGCATTCCGAAGAAATTGTTCGTTTGACATGCGTTATTAACATACGTGGAAAGTCACTGAAATTTGAATTGCCACTTGGATATTATGGTAATGCATTCCTTACTCCGGTTGTAATATCAAAAGCAGGATTGTTATGTTCAAATCCACTGACATATGCAGTTGAATTGGTCAAGAAACTTAAAGATCAATTGAATGAAGAATACATTAGATCGACAATAGATTTAATTGCAATTAAAGGAAGGCCAGAGTTGTCAAAATCTTGGAATTTTATTGTCTCAGATAATAGATATATTGGATTGGATGAATTTGATTTTGGATGGGGGAAGCCCATTATTGGTGCGGTTGCAAAAGCTATATCTTTCATTAGTTTTGGTGCGCCAGTTAAAAATGACAATGGAGAAAATGGTATTTTGGTGGCTATAAATTTACCTCCACCAGCCATGGAAAATTTCAAGAAGTTGTCTACAAGACGACTTTCAAAGTTGTGGAACGATTCAACATAGTTTCAAGCTTGTAGATGGAGTCAACATAATTTGGAAATAAATTAATCAAAATTATGGAGCTTGTAATATTGCATCCTTTTTGTTATTATAAAGTACTTGTACACAATTTATGATATTTATAGATTCATAAGCATCTGTTTTATGTTTGATTGGAAATTAAATATAATAAATGCAAGATAAATTTTTGAAACATGCTATCTCATTTGTTTTCGATATCCTTCAATTTTCCAAGTTATTTCAAACATTTTGCTATGATGGATGTAACTCAAGGGCGATCTATATAAAAAAAAAAATGAGGAATCACATATAACAGAGAAAGAAGATTTTTTTCAAATCCCTTGTAATACCTCCTAATTCATCCTACCTAGTCTGAGTAGAGGCGTAGAGAAAACTAACAAAAAATGACTCAAAAAAGTCACCGGAAGAAATCACGAAGGGTCTTCTACAGCCAGTAAAGTGATCTGCGACCTGTAGATGAGGTCTCGTAAATGCCCATGTGACTTGATAAATTTTTCCTATGTTTAAGGCTCATGTACGAGACATTCTACGACCCATACCTTATTCTACGACCCATGGAATGTGTTTTCTGGATTGATGATTCAAGAACCAACTTTTTTTGCTATAGAACGATGAGTTACCAGACAGCCCATCATCTCATTTATGACCTGTGGAATAGGTTTCGTAGATTGAAGTTCCAGAAATCAAGATTTCTTAACCTTGAATGATGAGTTACCAGACGGTCCGTGCTTCATCATATAATACATTAAAAAGGGTTCATAGAACCCTATGTCAATTTCTAATAACACAAATTTTGGGGCACTTCCATCTATGAGGGATGACTTACGGCCCGTGAGTTGAACTACGAGGTCTCGTCATTCCACTCGGCAGTTTTTAAGAGGGGTATTTTCATTCTTTTCTATCCTTTTTAATTAAAAAGTATGACATTTTGGAATTATTTTAGGTCCTTTATCAGTACCCTAGGTGTATTATTCCTCATTATACACTTAGAAACCTTGAGAGCATCGAAGGAAGAAAAGTGAGAGTTTTGAATTCAAGATTGAGGATCGCCAGAGAGTTGATCAGGGTTCAAGTTCATCAGGGTTCAGGGTATAGGGTTCAAGTTCAAGTTTATCAAGGTTTACGTTCATATTTAGGGTTCATCAAGGTTCAAACTCAGGGTTCTAGTTCAGGGCTTTAGGTTCTTTAGACTTTATTAGGTTGTTAAGGATTCAAGTTCAGGTTCAGGCATCGCACGCCTGCTGAGGCGCTGGGCATGTACACCTGGTCGATGAGCGGAAGGTGATGCCTATGGCACTGAATTCTCTATCTTCGTAATCAATGCTTTTGTCAAGGTTTGATCCAACATGGATGAGGTCAAAAGATAGAAATTTTTTTAGAGCTAAGCCAATAAGCCAAATTGTCATGTATTTACATAAACCACACTTTAAAATATTTCTATTATAAAATAATGCTATGTTCCATATTTAGTACAATTGATTCTTCAATGTTAAAATTGACATTCACATCTACATTACCAGGTTATTTTAAACTCAAGAATCATTTTGTTTCGCAATACATTTATCAAAGATGAACAAAACTCTTCTTCCAAATTGGGGAAAAATAAAAATTGAATGGGATAAAAGCCTTTTTATTTTTGGAAAATCTTCTTCCAGCTTTTCATAGTTGTTAACCCATGGTTTTTAGCGCTTCCCTGGGATCCAGATGAAGTTTTCAAAAAATTACACCTACCCGTTCATAATGTGCCTGACAAAATTCCCAAGTGGCACGGCAACACCACAGGAGTCCCGATAGGATTTTATGGGCCAAACAATAGAAAATAGGTGATTTCAGCAGTTTTTCGTGGATGTTAGTCCATGATTTCTGACCCTGTTTGGGGATCCGCCTGAAGTTTCTTGAAAAATAACATGACTTCCCATAATAAGGTTGGCAAGAGTCCTAGGTGGCCTGACGGCGCAACATGAGACTTAATAGATTTTATGGGCCAAGCAATAGGAAACAGGCTATTTTTGTAGTTTTTCGTAGGTGTTAGTCCATGGTTTCTAGCATTGCCTGGGTATCTAGTCGAAGTTTCTCAAAAACCAACACCAGCTCATCTGCAATGAGCCTTGAAAGATCCCCAAGTGACCCAACGACGCTGTAGGAGGCCTGGTAGGACTTTATAGGCCAAGAAACAGGAAACGGATGATTTCGACAGTTTTTTGTGGGTGTTAGCCTACGAATTTTAGCGCTTCTCGAGGATATAATTGAAGTTTCTTAGAAATTACACTGATATTTCTTTCACGTATTGATGCAGTTCGTTCACCTAAAGGGAGAGCAATAGTCGCAGGGAGACTTGGATGTAACTAAGAAGCTCATATGAGCTGGCAGAGACAGAAAATCTAGGCACTAGGCCACACATAATCTTTCTTCCCAATGAGCCCTTTTTTCTTTTGGAATACGGGCATTGCGTTCGGTTCGAAACCCATCCGTAATGAGCCTAGCAAGATACCCAAGTGGCCCAGCAGCACCCCAGGAGGCCTTGTAGGATTTTATGGACAAAGCAACAGGAAACAGGTGATTTTGGTAGTTTTTTGTTAGGTTTAGCCCATGTTTATGGCACTGCCCTAGGCTCCTACTAAAGTTTCCTAAAACATACATCGACCCATCCATTACAAGTCTAGCAACAACCCTAGGTGGCCTGACGGTGCTGGAGGAGACCTGGTAGGATTTTATGGGCCAAGAAATAGGAAAAGGCGATTTTGATAGTTTTTTATGGGTGTTAGCCCATGGTTTCTGGAGCATCCTGGGGATTTGGTTGAAGTTTCTCAAAAAATTACATCATCCATCCGTAATTAGACCGACAAGATCCCCAGGTGACCCGGTGGCACCGCAGGAGGCTTGGTAGGATTTTATGGGTCAAGCAAAA
>JAPFFP010103644.1:0-19433 GCA_026153255.1 Solanum medicagineum
GTTGGATACCAGACCCTCAACATATAGCCCAGGAACTCCCCCTCATTTTCCGATGTGGAATTCGCCTAAGTGAGCTATAGGCGTTACGTATCGCCATCCCTGCACAAGTACTCCACCTTCACACGATTTGTCTTGTTGAACTCCTAATCGTGCCAGTCTGCGAACCTTTTTAGCCAACTTCTTTTTTTGGTCCTCCACATGGGCAGTCTTTTCTATAAACAACCTACTATGAGCATCAGAAACTACATTAGCTTTACCTAGATGGTAGAGGATGTTCATGTCATAGTCTTTGAGTAGCTTAAGTCATCTCCTCTGCCTCAGATTAAGCTCATTCTGGGTGAAGACATATTGCAGGCTCTTATGGTCGGTGAATACATCAACATGTGCTCCGTACAAGTAGTGGCACCATAGTTTGAGAGAAAATACTACTGCTGCCAACTCTAAGTCATGAGTGGGATAATTCTTCTCATGCACTTTAAGTTGTTTAGAAGCATAGGCAACAACTTTACCTCTCTACATTAATACGCATCCCAATCCCACTTTCGAAGCATCACAGTAGATGACAAATCCATTTGTTCTATCTGGCAAAGTCAACATTAGGGCAGTAGTCAACCTTGTCTTCATCTCTTGGAAACTCCTCTCACACTCATTGTACCATTGAAACTTGACCTTCTTTTGTGTCATTCTAGTCAATGGTGTAGATATGGAGGACAATCCTTCAACAAATCTGCGGTAGGAGCTAACCGATCCCAGAAAATTCCTTATGTCAGTCGGAGAGGTAGATCTAGGCCAGTTCTTAATCACCTCAATCTTTTGAATATCCACTCGAATGCCATCGCCCAAAACTATATGGACTAAGAATGCCACAAATTTGAGCCAAAGCTCACACTTCGAAAACTTTGCATATAACTCAATATCATTAAGCGTCTACAAAGCAATTCTAAGGTGATTAGCATGCTCCTCTTCTCTTCTGGAATACACCAAAATATCGTCAATAAACACGATCACGAACATATCAAGATACTGTCTAAATACTTTGTTCATCAAGTCCATGAAGGTTGCAGGTGCATTTGTCAACCCAAAGGACATTACCAAGAACTCGAAGTAACCATATCGGGTTCGAAAATCCATCTTCGGGATGTCATATTCTCTCGCTTTCAACTGGTGATGGCCTGATCAGAGGTCTATCTTGGAGAAAACAATAACACTCTAAAGTTGGTTAAGAAAGTCATCGATCCTCGGAAGGAGATACTTATTCTTGACTGTCACCTTATTCAACTGGCAGTAGTCAATGCATATTCTAAGGGAACCATCCTTCTTTGGTATAAACAAGACTAAAGCACCCTATGGAGGGACACTGGGCCTTATGAATCCTTTCTCTAGCAAACCTCTCAACTTCTCCTCCAATTCTGTAGAGGCCATTCTATATGGTAGAATAAATATAGACTGGGTATCGGGGGGGATATTGATTTCGAAGTCAATCTCCCTATCACGAGGGACTCCGAGCAGATCCTCAGAAAACACACCAGGGAACTCACTCACGATCGGGACAAACTCAAGAGTAGGAGGCTCAACATCATCAGACTTGACTCGTACAGGTTATAGATACATCCCTTAGAGATCAGTCTTTGGGCCTTGAGGTAAGAGATAAAACTTCCCTTCATCGTAACAGAATCTCCCTTCAACTTAATAATAGGCTCATTTGGAAATTAAAATTTGACAGTTCGGGTTCTGCAATCAGTAGAAGTATAACATGCATGAAGTCATTTAATGCTAAGGATCACGTCAAAATCAACCATCTCTAACTTAGTCAAATCAACAAGAGTATTCTTATAATAGATGGACACTACATAATCTTAATTAATTCTCTCGGATCAAATGAACTCACCAACAGGAGTAGAAACAAAAAATAGCTCAAGAAACACTCAGGAAGGATCTCAAATCTGCCACATATGCTGTCATAGAGGAACAAGTCACACCTGGATCAAGTAAAGCATAATAATAGAAGGCAAAGACACGATGCGTACCTGTCACAACATCATGTGAGACCTCTTGGTCCTGTCGGTTTCCCATTGCATATAGACATTAGTCCCATCGCCTGTCCCTGGTGCAACACCTTTCTGGTTACCTCTTAGTAGTAGTGCCGTGGTAGAAGACTGGGCCTTATTGGCGCACATCAGACACTCCCTCTGAAAATGGCCCGGCTGACCATACTTGTAACAACCATTCCCTCCATCTCTACATTCTCCTAAGTACATCCTGTCACATTTTCCATAAGGTAGCTTCTCTTTTGAGCCAAGGGTCACACTTGCCTAAGACTGTGAACCTTGTGATCTAAAGTTTGGCTGACCTTAGGACTTCTGATCATACCTGATAGTCGGGGCTGGTGCACTAGCTTGAAGATGGTGCATAGCTAGTGGACCTCTTCTGGAAGTAAGACTAATCTCCCTTACTCTAGTTAGTCTGGTTAGGCTCAGGCCCTACTGAGTTTACCTTCTTGCTAAGATGTTCCTCTCTATCTCTTTTCTTATCCTCCTCGGTTTGCTAGGCTAGACCATAATTCTCGAGATATCCATACATAAGATCAGCAATGCCACTTTACACTCCTTCTTCGCATGTATACCCAACCCAGATATGAATTTCCTCATCCTTGCTCTCAAATCCTGGACTATCTTTAGGGCATACTTGGACAAGTGGATGAATTTTAGGCTGTACTATTTGACAGTCATCCCCTCTTGTTTTAGATTCACAAACTCCTCAATCTTGGCCTCTCTTAGCTCTTGAGGGAAGAAGTGATCAAGGAATGCGCTCTCAAACTCATCCCAAATGGCAGGTGATACACCCAAATTTACAATCCAAAAGGAATAGGAAAGCGGTCGTTGATCAAATATAGAACTCAACCAGAGTTGAGGTTGATCCCACAGGGAATGCGTGAGAATATATCTATTAGCACCATTTTCAGATGTAATAACTATTCCCGAAACAAAATTGCATAAAGTGAATGGGGGGTTTTGGTTTTTCAAACTAAGTTACTAAAATAAAGTAGCAAATGAGTGCAATGACTACTAGATTTCAGACAATATATGTAAAGCTAGGATTGTGTTCCCCATAACATCTAAAGCAATAGCTGAATCTCGTGGTATAGTCGTTCATGATTACAGATATAAGATCTAACAAGTTATGTAACAGCTAATTCACCTCTTGGTCTATCTTAGATGCATATTGTTCATCACCATTCGATCTTAGAACGTGTACGTATTAACCCTTATTGTTAATCCCGGAATACTCTCACCTTTCGGTCTCAAGTACTTAGACTAGGTTAAAAACCCCAAATTTCCGTCGTAGAACTCTTTTCCTAATCAAAATATCCCTTTTGGGCATGGAACGAATAAAGGCTTACCCTAATGCGTCGACTCATCAAGAAAGAAATTATAACGAAGATTACTACGATATATACGCTAATCAATCTCGAGATTTACCCCATATTCGCCTATCTTAGTGATTTTTCATGGTTCCCACAACCCTAGTTGTGGGTTTAGCCCAGTATATTCAAGAAAAAAAAACCTACAATGATACAAAGAATTCATAATAAATGGCTTACTATTGAAGAATCAATGAATCCATGAGTTACGATCTTGAACTGGATAAGAAAAATCCCAAAATCTTGTGAAATCTCAAGGAAAATAATGTTTTTCAGTATTTTTTTCTCTCTAGCCATACAAGACTCAATAAAAATGAAATAACAAAACTATATATATATATAACTATATAAAGAAAACCTAATCTAAATAAAAAATAGGAAAAATCTATCGGCCTGGACACGAGCCACCACACGACCCGTGTGACGATAGACGGACCGTCAAACGGTCCGTGTGGCTGCCCTTGGCTTCAACCCCAATTGCCTCTTCACATCGCGTTAGAAAGCCCATGCAGAAGTCAATGGTCCGTTTAACGGACCGTCTGCCATGCCTTAGCGGTTTCTTGCTCGAGCTCTTCAGATGTCTCCACTTCATGAACACGGTTCGTGACACACTCCATCCAACTCCACTTAACGCATTTTGCTTGTTTTTCGATGGTGATGACTTCACGTCACTTCAGTGGGACGTTGTACGGCCTATTTCACGCCTAACGGATCGTTTAGTGTGCCGTGACGCTTGCCTTAGACTTTTTGCACTGCCACACCAGCCATACCACTCCAAATTTGCCATATGAGGCCACGATGGACCTCAAGACTTGTGGGTAGTCACATGAGTTGTGTGGGTCCATGTGGACCTTCACTTGGCTTTATTTCTCCTCTAGTTGCCTGGGCCACTTCCGAATACCCACATTTTGGCCTCTTTACGTTCATTTTACCCTCATTCGTCCCTTTATCCATGCCTCAGTAATTTTTACTGAAAAAAAACCAAAACAAACATCCAAATAACAAGTTTGCTTGAGAACTCACAAAAATCCTTTGTTTCAAATGTTATAAGAGTCGTATTTCTATGACTCATCAGCCCCTCAACTTAGAATGATTGCTTGTCCTCAAGCAATAATGACTCAGCCACACAATGCATAAACACAAGTGTTCACTCAGAATATGGATCGCCCCATAATTTTCAATACATATGTCCCACTAACAAGTTTAAGAATGTGCTCACACCCCGCATGGACCCACAAAGATTAAGGCAAACATCATGCATGCATGGTCAATCCACATAAGATCAGGAATAAAGACACCCCGGTTGAGTTAGCAACTAACTAATACAAAAGATTGTGCCCTCACCACAAAGAAGTCTCATACTCAATGTAAGCATGTAAAACAGAGACTTGAATGTAGTCACTCGCTCTCAGAATTGACTTTCAGTGGACACACACGCATCGATCATAAAGTTGCCCTTATTTTCACCACCTTAACTCTTGAATGTCCTTTTTAGGATCACACTAGGGATTTTGCGGCTTGTAGCGTAGGCTTGGGCTTGAGTGAGGTATATTTAGGATTAAAGTGACCAAATGGCCTCTCCCAAACACTTACTTCGACTCAACCATTAGCTTTTTGGTCACCAAAATTTCCTGTCCCTATTTTTCCAACTTACTATAGTACAAGAAGCGATCTCCGTGCTCATTTACTCATTTTTATTCTTTTTCTTTTCGCTCATTGATTTGCTCAAGGTCACAACCCATTTCTTTTTCTCTTTGTATCACTTTATTCTTTTCCACATTCATTTTTTTGTTCTCCCTACACTAGCCACCCTCAACTTAAGCCTTTGGCTTAAGTCAAGGTTCACAATATCTTTCTAAGGGACCAGGGCCAATATAAGCCACTTCAACTTAGTTTTTTGACCTGCGCGGAGGTTCACAATGTCCTTGGAGAGACTAGGGCCAAATTAGAGATCAACAGATAGATTGGGGAAGTGAATTTGGGTGATTACAAAGAAAAGGTCCATTTAGGCTTAACTTTTGGTTCAAGAGGGACAATTTCATTTGGTTGGTCTATTTTTGGCTAAGTGACTATTCAACAACAACAACCTAAGATCACCTCCCAATCCAGTCATTCAATCATTTAAGTGGGACTAACCATGCAAGTTCTATCTCACAGATGCATCGACTGAATTATGCAATCAACTCACACATACATGACACATCTTCTACACTAATTAGTACTAAATCACTTAGACATTCTTTATTAATCAGAATGTCAACCATACACATACAATACTTACCCACAATCATACAATTTAGTCAGGGTGAGATGCAACCACACATAATTTTAACATTGTCAACATTGGACATTACAAAGATCAACACAAGGGCTACCCTAGACTTTTGTGAACACTTATATTTACACAAACATTACAACCTAAACATGCCAGTTCTACTAGATAATACACTTGAGAGAAAACAAACATGGCAAGAAAAACTCTCAAGTGGCAGGATGCCCCACCCCCTCTAAAAGGACAGTGTAGTGCCCTCACTACACTATAACACAAGTTAATGAACAGATCGGGGATAGAACATACCTGGGACGCCCTAGGTATCAGTAGAGTCGATGGGACCAAACCCTCCTAGGGTATCTTCATCAGCATATGTAGCACTCGGTCCAAAAGTGCCGCTCTTCGGCCAGCCGATCTCGTTCTACTCGTTCAGCTGCTGCTTAGAGCTGGGCCCCAGCGGCCTTGTGCATCTACTGCTCTTCTTCCTTTAGTGGGTTACAGGGAGGACTCTTTTCGGGGCTGCGTCGCTTACCCTTGACCTTCCTCCTGAGATGATCAGTGGGTGGCGCGGGTGCATCAGATGGGGCTGGTAGAACACCCCATATCTCATCTAGAATCGGTGTCGGGGGACATTGAATAGGTTCATCCTCGACTCTAGAGGTAGGGCCGATGGAGGGGCCTAGTACTATGCAGTTGGCTTAGCTATCAAAGCCTTCATACCATTCACTATCTGAACCATATTCATCATTTCATCCCCACTCATACTTCTGAACATGTTATGTAAGTATCCCTCTAAAGTGTTGACTTGGCTCTGAGTGGTGATTCAGCTCAGAAGACTTTGTTACATTGGTCTACATACGCTGTGAATGAGAATGGACCACATGCGGAATCCTCTCTACAATTTGGTTAACAATAGTGCGTGTGTCTGACGCAGGTCCGCCACCAATTTGGCTAAGAATTCGTATGACACATATGCGTACCCTTACTGAACTGGAGGAGCTTTACCACTACCCTCAAGCTGCTCAGAAGTCGTACCAGATGGTGGGGCAATGGTGTAGTCCTCAAATGACAAGGGTTGTTGTGAATGTGCGGATGAGAAGTTTGTCGCCGCCCTAGTGAACGTGTTCTGCTCTTCATGAGAGGGTTTCGGACATCTTTAATCAGGGCAATGTAGTCTACGCCCTTGGGAGCTATCTTCTTGTCCAAAAAATGAGTAGTTGGAACACTGGTCTGTTTGCAAAGGGCAAGAACCAGGCATGGGAAAGGCATGCCAGCTCTCTCAGATAAAGCTTGGTCTCGCATCTCAAAAGCAATAATTTGGCCCACATTTACTCTATATCTGAACATTAGACATGCTATTAGAGAGGCATGCGAAGGTTGGAGCAGGTTATCATTTCCTATGGGCCGCAACCTGGCCCGCACCACCGACTACCAAAATTTTGCAGCAAATGTCAACAACGGTTTGGCGATAAGACACTTGGGGTCTGTAACCCAAGTCACCTCGGCCCCCTAAATGACGAACTATACATCCGCACCGTATCCATAATCTGCATATGTATATCCATGAACTAGGCATCTGCAGGAGCTTAGTAATCTGGCCTAAGTAGGAACTGGTTGGTGGTGCTTTTTTAGATATTCACTCGTGTACCAAGCACCATTAAATGTGACCGCGGGGACCTAATAAGGGCGACCTATCTCTTCACTTTTCTTAATTGAGTACCCTCCACAAAGTTCAGTAGACTAGCGACATAGTTGGAATAGAACTCTTCAACAATGCCGGGTCCATAGTACCCAGGTGGTCGCGCCATCCAACAGAACTTATATGAGTTAAAAGTATCTCTAATTTCTAAAATTCTGTGAAGTTGGTCAGTAATAACCTGAACTTGCGGAATGATCGGCCGTTGTTTGGACCCCCAGAATCTTTTGTATATACGTTAGTATAGATATCCTTGGTGTCTGGGATTGTCCACCAGCCCCTCAGAAGGACAATAAGTGTCCTGACAGTTTCAGGGTTTATCGTTTGGGAGACTGCTAAATGAATGGCCTCGTCATCACTGCCCCGGAGTTTGACCTCATTTGCTTGCTCCTCAATATTGTGACCCTTAGCCTCAAGAGTTTGTCGATGCTTGTCCTGGTCCAAAGTGTTCTCCTCCTATTCCGGAGCATCTGCCTCCTTCTCAACTCCCGTGGAAGGAACCCCCTCTTCAGACTGGGGACCTCTACGATGGCCTGATGCACGGGCCTGCATAGTACGAGGAGAGCAAGGGTAGACATTGCCTATATATTGAACTTCGAACCCACTGGAGGAGTCATCGCCTGAGTCACTCCCAGCATTTTGCTAGATGATACGGTTGGGGAGTCATGGAGGCGTGACACAAGCTCATCCCTATCACTCCGTTTGACTAAGGTGTGGCGTGGACCCATAGTATCTGCAAGTGCCATAAAGGAATACACTTCGTTAGAAATTGTTGTACACGCAGGTTAATGTACTAACGGGTACTCGGACTTCCCCTGTGCCATAAAAGTGACGATAACCCTTAAGAATGACGTCACCCGGTCTATCATAGGGCCCTTGCACTTAAGACATATACGAATTAAAATTAAAAATCAACCTAAGTAATACAAAATGTGTGGTACAGTGACAAGTGAGCCCTTCACGACTTGTATAATGAGCCATGGTCCATAAAAGAGGTTGTTTGGAGGGACTTAGGCTGTGGTGCTGATTGACGACACGTCATGGCCCGTTACACGGTCCGTGGAACATGACATGGGTCGTGTAAACGATTGTCCGGCTACTCTTTGCCCAATTTTTGGTTCATCATGCTTATACGCACAAGTTAATGCAATTTCACTCCACTAAATCACGATTCAATCAACACAATAGCTTATATAAGTCAATTTCCCCAAAACAATCATGAAAAATCTCACCCAAACTCATCACTTTCAAAGTTAAGACCTTAAGAACTCAACAATGGTGGTTTTCACCACCTCATGCACACCCTCACATCATTAACATGCATTATGACGCATTAAACCAAGAAAGAAACGATTTAGAGTCAAGATCTACACATGCAAGTACCAAAAACAACGTTAGAAAATAGAGAAATTAAGTTCTTACTTTAATGAGTAACAATGGAGAAGAAGACTTGCTTTAGTAAAGACCCACACTTAGATTTAAGTTATGAATCATGAAATATACTCATGAATCGTCACTAAGAAGATGTAAAATTTTGGGGATTTGGAAGGGGAAAATCGTGAGAGAGGGGGAGAGGGTCATGAGAATTAGAGAGAGAAGGGGAAAGTCTTGAAGTGGGTTGTTAGGGTCAAAGAAAGGGTATTTAAAATACCTTGGTCAACATAGTCGACCTTTTCTCTCTCCTCCACATGGATGGCCTCACGGCCCGTGTCACGTGGCACGGTCCGTTTAGACCGTCCGTCCCACCATACTTGGAAAAAGGTAGAACTTACCTGGTCCCTCTTTGGTCGGTGACACCTCGACGGTCGACCGCACGGGTCGTGAGAGATGGGACGAGCCGTTTGTCTGACCATTTGCTACCACTTGGCAATTTCCAATACACCCTACCGAGCCACGCGTGTGCATGCCAGACGGCTTGTTACACGAGCTGTGACACGTTAAACGGTCTATATAGACCGGCTGTGTCACCCCACTTGGCGAAATTGTTGCACTCAAATGCCCTAAATCATTCAGGCATACCAGAAGAGCACATCTATGAGTTATCCCATGTCAGACGGTTTGTGCAACTGCACGTGGCCTTCCACTTAGCCAAAGTTTGGCTGCTCTGATATCCAACCATGCCATCCACTGCACGTAAGCTTCCGATCTCCAAAATAATACCTGTACTCCCTTGAAAATACTAGTCAAAAATAAGAAAAATGCATGACATATATATGATTTTTTTCATAACTATTACAATGCATGGGTTGCCTCCCATGGAGCGCTTGATTTAACATCGCGGCATAACACATGGTCTTGACTACTCATACTTCATCAAGAAGCAAGACCTCAATGCCGAGGCCTCCTCTAGTGCACCCAAGTATTACTTCATCCGCTATCCATTTACCTTGAACTGATCCCCATTTTTTGCTTGTAGCTCAATTGCACCATCGAGAAAGACCTGGCTAATCGTGTACAGGCCAGGCCACCTTGACTTGAGCTTACGTGGGAAAAGTCTCAACCTGGATTTGTACAATAAGAACTTGTCACCAACACCAAAGCTCTATTGGGTAATATGCTTGTCATGTTGGACCTTCATCCTGTGTTTGTACAGTGCTGCACTCTCATACGCGTGGAAGTGAAACTCATCCAACTCATTGAGCTGGTCAACTCTCAAGTCAGTAGTCTCCTCCCAATTCATATTGAGCTTCTTCAAAGCCCAAAGTGCCTTGTACTCTAACTCCACAGACAGATGATAGGCTTTACCATACACCAACTGATATGGGGACATACCAATGGGTGTATTGTAAGCCATCTTGTAGGCCCAAGGTGCATCATCTAGCTTCCTCGCCCAATCAGTCCGGGTAGCATTCATAGACTTGGTCAGGATTTCTTGATCTCTCTGTTTGACACTTCAACCTTTCCGCTAGTCTGCAGGTGGTAGGGTGTGGCAACCTTGTTCTGTCGTACTCCATAATTAGCTAGAACTACACGAAAAAACTTGTTAAAAAAGTGAGAACCCCTATCACTAATGATAGTTCTGGGTGTCCTAAATCTAGAAAAGATGTTCCGCCTCAGAAATTGGAGAACACTCTTACTCTCATTGTTTGATAATGCCACTACCTCTACCCATTTGGAGACATAGTCCACCGCCACCAGGATGAACTTCATTCCATACGAACTCACAAATGGGCTCATGAAGTCAATGCCCCAGACATAAAAAATCTCTACCTCAAGAATCGACGTCATGGGTAGCTCTTGGCGCTTCGAGATGTTGCCCTGCCGCTGGCACTGGTCATACCCAACACCAAGTCGTGGGCATCTTTTTCGTCGTTCTAGCCCCACCATGATGATCCGACACTGCAGATGAGTGATAGGGCTCTATGATACTTAACATCTCAACTTCTGGAATACACTGCCTGATAACCCTATCAACACATGTTCGGAACAAGTACTAGCCATCCCAGAAGTACTTGCGCACATCAAAAAGAAACTTTTTTCTCTGGTGAAGGGTAAATCCCTCTAGCATAATATCACTCACCATAAAATTAGCAAACCATGGAATAAGGTCAACAGAAGCTGCCAATACCTGCTCATCGGGAAAGGAATCATCGATATTCAATCAATCCTTCATTCTTGACTCGTCCTCCAACCTGGACAAGTGGTCTAGTACTTAGTCCTCAGATCCTTTTCTGTCTAATACCTTGAAGTCAAACTCCTATAGCAGGAGAACCCATCTGATCAACCTTGGGTTAGCATCTTTCTTTGCCATGAGATACCGCAAGGCTGCTTGGTTGGTGTGCATTATCGATTTGGTGCCCAATAGTATGCCCAAAACTTCTCAAATGCATATACCACGACCAACAATTCTTTTTTAGTCATTGTATAATTCTTTTGAGCATCATTGAGGGTCTTGCTGAAGTAGTAGATGGGGTGGATAATCCTGTTACGCTTCTGTCCGAGCACAACACCCATAGAAATTCTGCTTGTATTGCACATCACCTCAAGCGGGGCAGTCCAATCAGGTGCAACCACCACCTGAGCAGAAACCAACTTTTGTTTCAGGGTCTCAAAAACCCGTCTGCAGCTGTCATCAAAATGGAACTTTGCACCTTTCTCTAATAGCTTGCACAAAGGATGTACAATCTTGGAGATGTCTTTATAAAGCAGTGATAGAAACCTGCATGCCCAAGGAAACTTTGGACCCCCTTCACAGATATGGGAGGCTGCAGTTTCTCAATCACATCGATCTTCGCCTTATCCGCTTCTATGCCCTTCTCAGAAAACTTAAGGCCAAGAACTATCCCCTCTTTAACCATGAAGTGGCACTTCTCCCAATTTAGCATCAAGTTAGCCTTCTCACAACGCTATAGTGCCCTGCTAAGATTCAGCGGACATATATCGAAGGAATCACCCACTATAGAGAAGTCATCCATAAATACCTCGAGGGTGTCTTCAACCATGTCAGAGAAGATCGACATCATACAACATTGGAAGGTGGCTGGGGCATTGCACTACTCAAAAGGCATCCTTCTGAAGGCAAAAGTCCCATACGGGTAAGTGAAGGTAGTCTTCTCCTGATCTTCCGGGTCTATCGATATCTGATTGTAGCTCTAGTATCCGTCCAAGAAGCAGTACCACCCTCTACCTGCCAACCTGTCTAACATCTAGTCTATGAAAGGCATAGGGAAATGGTCCTTCAAGGTCCACTTATTCAGCTCCCGATAGTCCATGCACACTCGCCATCCAATGACCGATCTCAAAGGGACCAACTCATTTTTATCGTTAGCTATCATTGTCATGCCCCCTTTCTTCGGGACACACTGCAGTGGACTGAACCACTTACTGTCATAAATGGGGTATATCACCCCAGCATCTAGCCACTTGATGATCTCCTTTTTCACCACCTCTTGCATAGGTGGGTTTAGCCTGCGTTAATACTCAATACTGGGCACATAGTTATCCTCCAAATTTATCTTGTGCATGCATATCCCTGGAGGAATCCCTATGATATTTGTAGTGGTCTAACCAATAGCTTTCTTGAAATTTTGGAGGACCCCTAGCAATGCCTCTACCTGGCTGTCATGAAAATCTATAGCTACAATCACAAGAAGAGTGTTGTCAGTACCCAAAAATACATACCTGAGGTATTGGGGCAGCTCCTTGAGCTCCACAATTGGAGGCTCCTCAGTGGACGGTTTAGCTGGCGGTGTAGACCTGTTCTGCAGGTCTAAGTCCAACTTTCTGGGGATAAATAGTCTGGTTCCCCTACCTTGCAATGTATTCACGATGGCCGCATACCCACTAATATCATTGTCTGGGAAGTTCATCAACACTGCTGCTAGCGTATCCATTCTCAATGTTTCCTCTAGTGGGATCTCAGAAAGGCAATCATCTTCAACATCTAGGATCGACATCATAACCATCTCTTTAGGTCTCTTTATTGCAGCACACATACTGAACTTCACTTCCTTAGTGTTAAGTCTGAACGTCAGCTCCCCTCGTTCTACATCTACCAATGCCCTTTAAGTAGCCAAAAATGGTCTCCCAAGGATGATAGGAACCTCAAAATCCGCCTTGCAGTCAAACATGATAAAGTCTGCAGGGAAGATGAACTGGCCCACGTGGACCAGCACATCACATAGAATCCCCACGGCCCGCTTCACCAATCTATCTACCATGAGTAACCGCATTTATAGTGGGTGTGGGGGCTCCTAATTCCAATTGCCTGTAAACTGCCAGTGACATCAAGTTGATGCTGACATCCAAATCACAAAGATCTCTTGCAAAATCAAATGCACCAATGGTACATGGGATGGTGAAAGCTCCCGGATCTTCCTTCTTTTCTACAAGAGATCTTGTGGCAATGGCACTAAAATGATGGAGATTGTTTGCCAGCTCGGTTATGGCTATCCTCTTCTTAGTCACTAACTCTTTCATGAACTTAGCGTAGCCCGGCATCTGCTCAAGCGCCTCCACTGGAGGGATGTTCACTGAAATCTCTTTTAGCATGGACAAGAACTTCTTAAACTTCTGAAACTTTCCATCTTCAACCTTCTTTTGCAACCTCTGTGGGAATGCTGGTGGTGGATTAGGAATGGCTGGCAGAGGTTGGATCACTGTTGGTGTCACCTCAGGCTCTGCTGGTGTCACCTCTGCTTCTTCACTCAAATCATCAACATGCACCTCCACGGGGTTAGGCATCTTGCCTTTAGCTGCATCCAAACCTGCATTACTGGGTATAATAGGGTTAGAGAGTACCTTACCGCTCCTCGTGGTTACTGCCATGCATTAACCATCCTTTTTTAGGTTCTGAATAGTGTCACTCGAAAGTGACCTAGCTTTTCTCTGATTTATGGCCGTTGATAATTGCCCCATCTGCTGCTCTAATTGCTTGATCGATATGGAATGTGAGTTGACCAACTGTCAAACATTGGACATCTCCCCTTTTATATCTCGCATCCCTACCTTAGTGGACTCAACTTTGTCAAGCACTTTTGCCATCATCTCCTCTAATTTTGAGCTTCCACTACCATAATTCTGGTGCTCTCGGTTTCTATAGTCGTCTCTGTTCTGCCAATTTCCTTGATAGTTCTGATCACGACCATATTTTCGACCTTGATTATCGGCGTTGAATGGCTAGTAACCCCCCTGGCTGCCTATGAAGTTCGCCTCCTCATCGTAGTTATAGCCCTGATCATCTTACTTGGTCATTGTGTATACAACTTTTACCTTTTCTACACCTTCGCCTAAGAACTGCTTTGCCAACAAATCCAGCTGGGTCTTCATGTGGGCCAAGTCTTGTTCTCGTTCCTCCTCCTTTCATCGCTGCTCCGCAATCATCTCAAAGACGAGTCCTGAACAGTCTCCATCTCTAGTGTACCATGCCCTGTTGTTCTTGGCTACTTGATGTAAGATCACCACTATGTTTGAGAAAGTCCTAGACATGTATGATCCCCCATAAGTAGCATCAATGATCAGCTTTGTCACAAAATTGCATGACCTGTAGAAGACTGCCTTCAAGTGTTCATCTGTGAGGAGATGATTGGGGCATTGCTTAAGCTTATGCTTAAATCTCTCCCGAGTCTCATGTAATGCTTCATTTGGCAACTGCTTGTGAGACCCGACGTCATTTGTGATTTTCAGCTGTCTTGACGCGAGGAAGAACCTTTCTAAGAATGCCTCATTTAACTCTCCCCAAGTGCGGATGGAATCAGGTGGGAGGTCATTCAGCCACTTAGTTGCCACACCAGAAAGAGACAATGGGAATAACCGTAACCTAATTGCCTGCTGACTGACCCTAGGAATCTCAGAAGATTGACATGTCGCCAGAAAGTTTAGGACATGCTGATTTGCATCCTCAGTTGCTGCTCCACTGAACAACCCTTTCAACTGTAGCATTTGCAGCATAGTGATAGTGATAGTGAACTTAGCACCTGCGGGCAGTGGGGGAAGTACAATTGCCCCATTGGTCGCAACACCCTCATCATCATCATTCACTTCTTGGGGCGACTGAGGCACTTGGGGTCTCACACCGAGAAGCGACACCTGTCTTAGTGGTAGTACTGGTGGTACCTCATTGCCAGCATTGTCATCGTCTCCCAAACCTTCGTTTCCCCTATCAACAGGGTTCACTGCCAACTCTCTCAGTCTAGCTGCTTCGCATTCTTGGGCATTCATTCTGTGAATTAATTTAGTAAGCTCGAGGTCGTAGGGAACAAGTGTTTCATCCTTGCTTCGGGTGTTTGGCATGCAACGCAGGCTCCTTACCAAGAAACAAAAGTAAAATTAGGGACTAGTATTACAAACAGAAAATAGAAACTAATAGACTATTACTTCGCTATATTCGGCAACAATGCCAAAATTTGATATGCCAAAATTACACTCCGAAAGGAATAGTAAAACGATTGTTGATCAAATATAGAACTCAACCAGAGTTGAGGTCAATTCCACAGGGAATGTGTGAGAATGTATATATTAGCACCATTTTCAGATGTAATAACTATTCCTGAAACAAAAGTGCATAAAGTGAAGGGGGTTTTGGTTTTTTCAACTAAGTTACTAAAATAAATCAGCAAATGAGTGCAAGGACTACTAGATTTCACATAATATATGTGAAGCTAGGATTGTGTTCCCCATGACATCTAAAGCGATAGTTGAATCTAGTGGTAAACTAGTTCATGATTACGAATATAAGATCTAACAAGTTATGTAACATCTAAATCACCTCTCGGTCCTTCTTAGATGCATATCGTTCATCACCTTTCGGTCTCAGAACGTGTACGTATTAACCCTTGTTGTTAATCCCGGAATACTCTCACCTTTCGGTATCAAGTACTTAGACTAGGTTAAAAACCTTGAATTTCCATGGTAGAACTCTTTCCTAAATCAAAACATCCATTTTGGGCATGTAACGAATAAAGGCTTACCCTAATACGTTGACTCATCAAGGAAGAAATTATAACAAAGATTAATACGATATATACGCTAATCAATCCCGAGATTTACCCCATATTCGCCTATCTTAGTGATTTGTCATGGTTCCCACAACCGTAGTTGTGGTTTAGCCTAGCATATTCAAGAAAGAAAACCCACAATGATACAAATAATTCATAATAAATGACTTACTATTCAAGAATCAATGAATCCACGAGTTACAATCTCGAACTAGAAAAGAAAAATCCCAAAATCTTATGAAATATCAAGGAAAATAATGTTTTTCAGTATTTTTTCTCTCTAGCCATCCAAGACTCAGTAAAAACGAAATAACATAACTATATATGTACATATATAAAGAAAACCTAATCCAAATAAAATTAGAAAAAATCCATCGGCCTAGACACGAGCCACCACGCGACCCTGTGTGACAATAGACGGACCGTTAAATGGTCCGTGTATCTGTCCTTGGCTTCAACCCCAGCTGCCTCTTCATGCCACGTTAGATGGCCCGTGCATAAGTCAACAGTCCATTTAATGGACCGTCTACTGTGCCTTAGCAGTTTCTTGCTCGAGCTCTTCACACGTCTCCACGTCACGGACCATGGTTAGCCACATGGTCCATGACACACTCCGTCCATCTCCACTTAATGTATTTTGCTTGTTTTTTGATGGTGATTCCTTCACGTCACTTCGACGAGACGTTGTACGACCCGTTTCACGCTTAACGGACCGTTTAGTGTGTCGTGACGTTTACCTTATACTTTTTGCACTAAGACACCAGCCACGCCACCCTAAATTTGCCATGTGAGTCTACGATGGACCTCACGACTCGTGGACAGTCACACGAGTCATGTTGGTCCACATGGATCTTCACTTGGCTTTATTTCTTTTCTAGTTGCTTGGGCCATTTTCGAATACCCATATTTTGGCCCCTTTTTGTTCATTTTACCCTTATTCGTCCCTTTATCCACGCCTCAGTAATTTTTCCTGATAAACAACAAAAACAAACATCAAAATAACAAGTTTTCTTGAGAACTCCCAAAAATCCTTTGTTTCAAGCATTATTAGAGTTGTAGAAATACGACTCATCACCAAGCTCAACATCCTCACCTTGACCCTTCTCCCATTGATAATACCAAACGTTAGCCACATCCTTGAGCTGGTAGGCAGCAAGCTCAACTCCCTTAGTCTCAGTCGCATGCATAGCATTTAACACCTTCCACATCTCATCAATGAAGTTCTGGGGATCTTCCTCAACCTTTAACCCAGTGAAGACTAGTGGGTTCATCCTCAGAAAGTCTCTAAATCTGGTGGCAATAGTTGTCTCCTAGGAGATAGAACTAGGAGTTTGTGAACTCCAGCTCCAACTCTAAGCAGCTACCAGTTGGGTGAGCAGAGTAATAGCTCCTTGGAAGTCAACCTCTATGGTAGGAACAGGTGGAGTAGTAGGTGTCTGTAGAACACCAATGACTCTAGATGGTCAACCTCAACCCCTTAATTCCATCTAAGTAGGCATTGTTGGAGTTGGGTTCTCAGTATTTTCAATCGGGGTACTTTTTGAGTGGCAGTATACTTAATAGGCATGAGCTGGAAATGCATAACACACGAATTAGAAAGGAGCTTAAATAGAGCTAAACTCTATTGCACGAACTTAGAATACAAGAAAGTGTAATAATGCCTAATGTCCTATAGCCTCCTGTTTATAAAGTGTGGTGCACAAAACACCCATAAATAAGACTTCATGGCTTCATAGACTCCCTAGGACTGTTAAATTCTGTGCTCTGATACCAAGTTTTTCACACCCCGGGAGGGTACCCTTGGCGTGGCTGACATTTGGAGAACCATTGCTGATTTTCCAAGAGAACCACCTAGCCTTATCGTTACTCAACTCAATAGCAGAAGAAATACTCAAATAAAGGACATCTATAGATAAATATAACTCTTACTAAATAGTCTCTAATGAACAAGTTTGGAAATAGAAGTTAAATATAACTCTTACTAAATAGTCTCTAATGAACAAGTTTGGAAATAGAAGTACTCAATAATCCTTTACTCAATGTCTATGAAGCATTTACTCAACAATCTAGATGGTACCATGATAGGACATAGATAGCGAAAGAAAGTACTCAATCGAAAACAGGAAATAATCGGGCTCCTCCAAAAAGCAAGGAGGGCTCATTAACACTGGAAATTCACTGAACTAGACCTTAATGATGCACGGGATAAAGTCCTCTATCACTTATATCTATACTATGAGATGATGCAGATCCAAATGGACGTCAGTAGATGGAATATACTGGTATGTAAAATACCTAAAGAAAGTAAAGCTCAACTCTCTCACCTCAACTCAAGGACTCATAGCTCATCTCAATAAATATGCAAGTTTAAAGTAAATCATGATTTTTAAAAAGGACTCAGTACAAATAGGCTCAGTTTGGAAATGTTATGCTCAATCGGTGGTCGCTTAGGAGTTTCTCTTAATCGACATCCAATCCCACCACTGTTAGTTTGGTGATGCACAACGAAGGCGACGTCGTTGCCATGCCCATCCTAAGCTTGCCAAGGTAAAGAATGATCAACTGCCTCATAGATCCATAGTAAATGTCCATCTTTCGGTACAAGAGTCACCAGAACGTATAGCACGACTATCCTACATTGACAACATAGTTTTGTGGGTTAAGATAGTTATTTACTCACTCCCAGTTCGATGCTCGATACTCCTTCTAAGACTAAAACATGCTCAACTCATGAATCAACTCAAATCGCAATAATAATCATATCAATCAACTCAAAATTCAACCTCATTGACTTATCTCAATTTAAATCATCTTAATGCCTCATCAACTCAATCAATCAAGAGAAATCAATTAGACTCAACTCAGACACAAACAATCATTCAAACTCATCAGTTAGATGATGTCACCCAAGTTAGACCTCTATTTTAGAGGATAAAGCGGTCGTTGTCAAGGTGTAAAACCTAAACAAGGTTAGGGTCGACCCATATGGAATACATAGACTCATGAGAATTCATAAATAAGCAATTCAAAATAGTTAACCAACTTAATTCTCCAAAAGGGAGGTTTTGCAAAAATCAATAAAAAGTAAACTAAACTAACTATATCACGGAAGAAAATCAATAATAGAGAGCAATTAGGGTCTTGTGTTCCTCATTGTTCCCCAACTCAGTATCATCGGATAACCCAATTTTTATTTAGAATATAGCATAGTTCACCAAGCCCTTTGTTCAAAGGTGAGAGATGAATCTCACTATGCGACTTGGCACATCTCTATAGTGTGCATTACTAACCATTACCTATATGTCTTAATACAACCTCCCCTTGGCCCAGTTCAGTTGATAAGACGAGAACACATCATCAAATCCTTTTAATCAATCTCTTTTCCTATTCATTACCTGTTAGAACCCGTATTTTGAAAATTGGAAATGCTTGTGAAACTTGGACAAATATTGGAAATTTCGAACAATTCAGGACTTAAGTGTTTATTTTAAGGTTTAGACCAAGTGAAATTTTTTTATAAATTATTCTTGGGAGTTAAAAGTCGTAGATCCTTAATTGGACCAATTTGGGAAAAGTTTAGGACCAAACGTGCATTTTATTCAAATTTGA
>JAPFFP010103655.1:0-19429 GCA_026153255.1 Solanum medicagineum
GAATTGCATTTTCTGCACAAATGAGTTCCACGAAAATGGGCATAACTCCTTCATCCGAACTCGAAATGAGGTGAAACTAAGTGCGTTTGAAAGCTAATTCAAAGAGCTTTAATTCGATAGGTTGTGGGCCAACCATTTCGTTGTGTTATAAGAGATATACCCCTTCTAAAATCTCGTTTTTGCAATTTTTGAATTTTGATACAGTTGTTCTAAAATTCGGGTTAGACCCATCTCCCACTCAATTTGACCCCCTAAATAAGAATATGAAGTGAAATTTTCAAAATAATGAACAAACTTTTAGGTATATGAAAATTACGATTCCGGACACATTCTAGGCACATTTTCAGGCACTTTTTGGGATCGCTTCAGCAATACGATTTGGGAAAAAGGGAAAGCTTCACCCTAGATATATTTTTCCTTTTGGGATCCTTAAGCATATACGAGAGGTGGCCTATAGACTTACCTTGTAACCCAGATTGTCCTTAGTTCATCCTATATTTCATATATCTATATTGGGGCTACATTCTTGATGATTCTCATATGTTATTCCTTGATTTTGTTAGAGTGAATTTTGTATTTGACCTATGAGGAGGAGCCCATGGCTATTTTAGATGAGATATATCAAGAAGCTGAGAACAAACGAGATAGCTTCAATGAAGGTTCAGTGGCGCTATAGGCCTATGTGTGAGGCTACTTAGGAGACAGGATCTGATATGTGAGCTTGATATCCAAACCTCTTTGAGGTTTCAAGTATGTTCCCTTGCCTTATGTTTGAGGACAAACATTACTTTTAGTTGTAGATAATGCAATGACCCTAAAGGTCATTTTTAGTATTTTCAGCTAAATTGCCATTTTGCATATCTTGAATGTTGCTTTGAATCATTTTTGGTTGAGTTGAACACTTAGATTTTGTAAACCTTGTAAAAAGTTGGAATTTTCGCTAAAGAAAGTATTTTTAGAGGCTTAAAGTTTGAAATTTTATGTTTTGAGGTCATCTTAAGGTGTCATAATGCAATTTTGCTAATTTCATCTGCTCTGTAATGCCAAATTTGGTCTAGGAGAACTGAAAGATCCGAATTTGGAGTTAAAACAGAGATTTTGGACCCAAAGTTGCATTGTTGAATTTGAATCATAGTTTGACTTTGGCGAACAATCGGAGTTCAATAGCTCAAATCGAAACTCTGACAGTTGCAGTGGTCCCAGATGGTGAAACTAATGCTAGAAATGATCTTGTTGTACTTTTTAGAGTTTCGAGGTCATTTTGGGTATTGTGTTTTAACTTGTTTCTTGTAGTCCTATCGGATTTCGGTCCTAGGAGGCCTATAATTCAAATTTTGATAGTTCTATTGAGTCTGGCATGTCAATTCTAGTAGAATTGTATATTTGGTTTGTGTTCACGGGATTCACACAAATTTCAATGGTCCATTCTATGATTTTGACTGTTGTGCAACTTCTGATATCTACTGTAGGGAATTAGTTCTTCGCATATGCGACATTAGCCTCCGCATTCCTAGATCTGTATCCGCATTCATAAAACCTTATCTCTAGTTATCTTTGAGTTTGCAGAGGTGTTGATTGTTTTGACCTCCGTGTTAGCGGAGTACTAAATGGCTTGAAATAGTGTTTTAGTTGAAAATGTCAGGTTTTATCATTTCTTCTACATTTTTTAACATTTTGACCTCAGTTTTGGGGAGATTTTCAAGGAATTTCAAGACAAGGCTTTAGGGTAACATATTTCTAACTTACATCTTCAATTTTCATTGATTAAATTCATGATTCTTTTAACATCAAAATTTGGATTTTGAATTGGAGAAATTGGGGTTTTCTTGAACATTGATTTTCGATAGAAAAATGGTGATTATGAATTCATTTTAACTCCTTTTACAAGACAGTTTTCACCATTAGATTCCTTGTTACTTGGAGAACATTTCCACATAAAAATTTTCAGATTTTTTGGGAACTTTTTTGTGATGAGATTTTTGAACTATTTTTTTCTTTTCACCCAATTTACTTGATTTAGTGTCATTAACTTCATATTGAGATTGTGAACTATTTGACTAGATAGTGACATTTTAGGTGCAAAATTGAATGAAAAAGCTCTAGTTTTTTATTGATTTGGCTATTGATTAAGGCAATTGGATCGATAAATCTTGTTAAGCTTCCTTGAACACTATATTTCCTTTGTTTATAAATTAAAATGATTGGGTAATTTGTGGGCTAAACTTATGGTATGAAAGTGAATGTTAGAGACTGGTATGCATTCATTTGTGATTTAATATTAAGAATCTCTTATAATATAAAAATGTCAACTTTGGATCATGTTGTGCTTTAGCATAGTAAATGTTGGAGAATTGTTGTTATACTACACTGATGAGCTAGAGAATTGACTATAAGCTTGGAATGATAGATCACTATACTTTGTATATTGTGAGATTTGACTTGAATTAACATATTTGTTGTAATATGGACTCTTGCATGCATTTCTTATTACTCTATATGAATATGTTCTTGTTGTGCATTCTTGGGTTAGTTAATGCAACTTTCGACGCTCATCTGGAAATAGTCGCGCTATGTTTTTACACATAGTGGTCAGGCTGCGTACACCTGACCCCCGTTACCCCGCAATGGGTGGGAGCCTTTGAGGCATTAGGTTAATGTTGTTGTTGGTCGTTGCATTCTTGGGTTAGTTCTACCAATAGGATATATACTGGGAATGGGCCACACGAGCCGTGGCATAAGACAATAATCATACTAGGAACGGGCCCTACAAGTTGTGACATGTGACATTAATTATACTAGGAATGGGCTACATGAGCCATGGCATGTGAAATTTATTATATTGGGAATGGGACATGTATCATGGCATGTGACATTGATTATACAGGGAATGAGCTTCACAGTCCGGGGCAAGTATATGGACAAACAAATCTCCCATGGGTTCCGAACTGACCACCTTAGCGTATGTGTACCGTAGGATAGACATGCTTTATGATTACTTGTCATTGCATTAATTCATTTCACTTCTTATCATTTCATTGCATTTCATATCATTCAACCTTGTGATTATTATTTGATTCAGTTTTTTAGATTGAATAGGAGATGATTATATTTGGATTATACCTGTTAAGTATATCGGTTACTTTGAGACATCTGTTACATATATGGATTGTATATTAAGACATTTATTGTATATTTGTTATGTACCTTATGAGAAATCATGGGTATACTTACTATGTAGTTTATACATATTATTTGTTGCTGTGTTGGGACCTTTTTAAGTGTAGATGTGTAGTTCGGCGGTACGTGGTTTGTGTGGAAAGAGTATTTGTTCAGTATTCATTACTTAAGTTTGGACCATCTTGCTGAGTGCCTATTAATTTTGGTAATCACCCTTGCTTCTACATACCTTTGTAGGTTGTGATCCCGGTTCTACATAACATAAAATCCCTTTTCTGATAGACTGAGCATCTGAATGTTTGAGAGGTAGAAACTTGTCAATTTCAGCAAATTCTTGATGTCATTTATCTAATCATGCCTTCTATTTGAGAACTATGACTCATACTTGTATCTTGTTTTCTTCTGTACTCGTTTATATTAGAGACTTGTACATGTGACACCAATCTTGGAATGGTTTGTAGACTGAATTTTCTTGTGCATAACCTTACTTATAAGACTTCACTTCTTTTTCTTTTACCATTATGTATTGAGCTAAATAGGTTTAGGTTGGCTTGTCTTGGTGGTTCAGGCAAATGCCATCACACCCTATTTTTGGGTCGTGACATGGCATTAGATTGAGCTTATAGCAGAATCTGATTTGGCTATCCTTTATCATCCGAGAAGGCAAATGTGGTGGTAGACACCTTGAGCTTGAAGGCGAAGAATATGGGCAGCGTAGCTTACTTGTCAATTGTGGAGAAACCCTTGGCTTTGGAAATTCAATCTTCAACTAATAGGATGGTTAGGATGGATCTTTTAGACTCAAAATGGATATTGGCCTTTGTTAGGGCTCGTTCATTCTAACTTGATCAAATGTGTGGACAATAATTTTAGGATGAGGCCCTAGCTTATCTTTGGGAGTTAGTGTAGTAAGGTTAGGGTGGTTGGGCATTTATCGACTCAAATGGGGTGTTATGGTATGACAGCCACCTCTGCATTCCTAGGGTTGAAGACTTAGTTTATTCATCCTTTATGAGGCCCATGACTCCATATATTCCATCCATACGGGCACCGCAAAGATGTACCGAGACTTGAGAATACATTACTATTGGTATGGTATTGGGAGAGACATCACAGACTATGTGTCTCATTGCCTTAGCCACCAGCACGTGAAGGCCAAGCATTAGAGGCCTGGTGGGGAGTTCAAAAGGTGGCCCATTCTCGAGTAAAATGTGGAGCTGATCATAATGGATTTTATGTTAGGTTTATCATAGACTTCTAAAGTGTAAATATCATATGGGCCATCATGGATCAATTGACCAAATCTACCCATTTTCTCCCAATACGATATACTTACAGTGCGGAGCAACTAGCCTAGGTCTACATTCATGCAGTGGTCCATTTACATGTGTTTCCCGATCTATCAACTCAGCTTGAGAGCCATAATTCACATCTAGCTTCTAGAGAGCTTTTCAGATGGAGTTAGACAGCCGAGTAGGCCTTAGCACCGCATGTCACCCCTATTATGATGGCCAGTCCAAGCGTACTATTCAGGTCCTAGAGGATATGTTACTTGCCTGTGTGTTAGAGTTTAGGGGTTAGTAGGACCAGTTTTTTCCCTTAGCGGAGTTTGCATACAATAACAGCTACCACTCGAGTATTCAGATGATCCCATTTGAGGTCCTGTATAATAGGCATTGTCTCACTCTAGTTGATTGGTTTAAGTCCTCTGAGCCTAGGCCACAAAATACAAACTTGCTTCAGGATGTCTTAGCCCGAGTTTGAGTGATTTGGAATAGATTGAAGATAGCACAGAACCACTATTAGAGTTATGTGGACCACAGGCACTGCCTTTTATCTTTTAGTATTGGTGACGAGGTATTTATACGAATTTCACCTATAAAAGGCATGATGAGGTTTGGTAATCAGGGCAAGCTTAGCGCTCAATATATTGGGTAATTTGAGATACTGAGGCATGTTGGTCAGGTTGCATATGAGTTGGCCTTGCCTCAACATTGTTAGCTATCCACTCAGTTTTCTATATTTCTATGTTGCAATAGTGCATTTAAGATGAGTACCACATTCTTCAGTATGACATTATTGAGTTGGGCAACCGCTTGACCAATATTGAAAAGACAATAGCCACTTTATCCAGGGATGTTCACCAGCTTCGCTCCAGGTCCATTCTAGTTGTTAAGGTCCGATGGCAACACCGTCCAGTTGAGGAGGCTACCTGGGAATCGAGCAGGAGACATAAGTGCATTTTTCTTGCTTATTTGAGCCCCAGGTATGATTATATCCTTGCTTTTTCATATGAACGTTCTTTAAGTAGTAGATGTTGTAATGCCCTTCTGGGTCATTTTGCCCTTACCGCGGTATTGTCCACCATTAGAGCATTTCTGTAGCGATGTCAATTATGACCTACTAGCACTAGTTGCACGATTTCTTGGTCATTTGCTAGGGTGTTGTGTAGTTTTTCATGTTTTTGAAGGCCTTACACCTTAAAAACTTGATTTTACGCAAAATGTGGGTAAACGGCTTCAGGAAAAAATCTGACAGTTCCATTAGCTTTGAAATGGCCAAATTAGGCTGGAAGCATGATTGGCTAGAGAACCAAGGTTTTCTGTGCGAGTTTGTGCCGAGTATTTTAACCTTCTGAATTAGCCAACAATTGACTTTGATCAACTTTCTTAGCAAACATGCTCAAATAAGAATTCTAACAACACAGTAGTTCTGAAATGTTGAATTAAGTCTAAAATGACCCTTAGTTCAATTCTCGAGGCTTTCGGGCTCATTTTGAGCCTCTTAGTAGAAATTTGCAAAAAATAATTGTGGGAGTAGGACCCACATTCAGTCAAAACAACCTTGTACAGAAATTTCAACTATGCTGTGGAATTCAGAATGTCAATTTATCTTGGGTAGCATAGCTCGTTTTGGTGTACGGGGTACCGAATAAATTCCCTATACCCATCTGGAATTTAAGAACATGAAAGATCAGCTTCTTAGTTGAATTTCTGGTGCAAGTGACCCACACATTCGTAGATGCGGGCCAGGGACCGTGATTGCCGAGGTCAGGTCCTTGTGATCTTCGCAAATTGGACCATGGGTCGCGATTTGCAGAGGTCATATTGCTTTGACTATCGTGAATGTTGAGCCATGTTTGTGATCGAGGAGGTCCAAATGGTTAGACATTCGTGGCCGTGGATGGACCTTATGTGATCACGAAGGTCATTCTTCATATGCTCCACAATCGTAAAACACAGTTCATCGTGATCGCCAAGGTTATCTTAATGAGAATATATATCAGTTCAGAGGATGAATTTCAAAAAGTGTGTAAACCTTCTCTAGATGATAACTTAAGCATTTTAAGGTCAAATTGGTGATTCAAGGATCTAAATTAAAGATAATTTCATGGGGATTGTATTGGCAATGTCAGGAATTTGAGATAAGCCTCCATTTCAAGTAAAATTTGCGATTAACATTCTGATTTTTTGCATTTTTAAGTGAATTGGGACAAATTTGAGTGTTTATTTCTTGGGCTATGATTGTTCGCTTTTACCGATGCTTGGCTCTTTTTTGGGTAAATTTTCATGAAGATCATTGTGGGTAGTTTGTTTTGGAATTCAGAGCATGTTTTACATAATTTTTCCACCCGTAGCTGTTGTCGTTTCTTGACATTTTAGTTTAATCTTTGAATTTTGATCATTTGTTCATTCGTGATGATTTTCGACCTGAGGTTAGTTGTGGCATTGTTAATTGAGTAGGGGATATGTTTTTGGATCTGTTTTTGGCATCAATTATAGAATTCCATAAGTAGGTCCCACACTTCTCATTTTAAGCCCCAAAATTGGTCCATCTTTGTTTCTCGTGATTTTAGTGTCTAATGCTCATTATAACGTTGTAAGTATGTTGGCAACATGGTTGCATTTGGAGGCCAAACGGAAAGGTAAGGTTTCAACAAAGTGAAGCAGAGCGCGTGTGATCGACCTTTAGGTAGGCTACAGTTTCCTTTTTGTCAGATTGAGCTGGCTAGTGTAAGTTCATGTGAGAATTGATTAGAATTTGGGATGGCTAGTTAGCTTACTAATTGATATTTTTTAGTAGCCATGAGCTAATAGCAAGTCTTTTTTGCTTGTTCTATAGATAGTAGTGTTGTTTTTCCCGTAGAATCTTGGTTGCTACTAAGCATATGTAGTTGATAGAATGGTGGTGACTGGGTAGATGTTAAGAGCCTTAGTAATTGAAGCATGTTTGGTTTCTTTCAGGCACTTAAAGTGATTGTGAGTATATGATTATTGTTGATACTTGGAAGCCTTGCTAGTTTATTATTTACTTCCCTATTATTGGTTAGTATCGCATATTCTCCTTAGTGTAGGATTAATAACTTTTCTTAGATGCCCCGGCATCGTTACAGTGGACATAGATCCCTATAGAATGGTATAGCAGACTAGAGAATGTATCTAGGCCTTAGCAAGGCTATAACTGGGCATTTATGAGCACCTTTATTCATAATCTTTTTGCGCTTTTTCGACCATTGTGGTACAATGATGCCCCAGACGTCGCGATCGGCTTGTCTAAGTTTCAGTTGAAACTCAGGTGGGGCCAACAAATCATTCTTTATAGCAGTAAGGCCTCAGATTATGCATATGTAATTATGGACTTGGTTCAATATGAAAAGGAAGCCTTGGAAATTATTAGGCCCCTGAGAAGGAAGTGTTTAATTTGGCACCTCATTCGTCCATTTATGTAATAAAATCGAGGTTCGAGGCCTCTTTCTTACAAAGATTGATTACCTAGGTATAGGGGTTCAAGGCGTTGCTTTTACTAAGTTATGATTTCCTAGATCATTGGGGTTCGATGCCTCACTTTACAAAACTATCACTACCATGGTATCAGGATTCCAGGCCTGACTTTTTATGAAATTATCATCACATTAGTATTGGGGTTCGAGGCCTCAATTTTATCAATCTATGATTGCCTTGGTGTTGGGTTTTGAGGTACCACTCACCTAGAGCTTTTGATCACTTAGGTCATCATGGGTTCGAGGCCCTACTATACAAATTTGTGGCCCCTATAATACTTTGGGTTCGACGCCCCGATCTCGCAAATTTGTGACCCCTATTGCACCATACTCCAAGAACTTTAGCACTTAGTTACTTGGGTCATTGAATTAAGAGTGACAAAAAGGTTCCAAAATTTAAAAAAATTGACACAAGTTTTAATTATTGGGTGTAGGTGACAAGTTTATAATTAAGGGTTAATGATATTTGACCATTTTCAAACAAGTCCCCAAGTTTTTCTTTGTACACTTTAACCCACTAAATAAAAAATCCTAATTTCCCAATTTGGGAAATGTCGCCAGCCGCTGCTAATTTCTCCTCTCCACTTTCCCACGAATTTCTTGGTCTTCTTGTTGTTGTCACTTTTTTCCAACATTAGAGCTTCAAATTTGGGTGGAAAACGAAATAAATTTTTGAGGCATTTGTTCGTATAGCTTTGAAAATTACTTGAAAGGTAACTTTTAATCATTGTTATGACTGATAGAAGTGAATGTGTCATTGTTTATTTGAGTTTTGTATTATTGTTGTTGTTTCCGCCATTGTTGTTGCTCTTCACTGCTTAGCTATTTTCAGCAATGTTGCAGCAGATACTGAAATAGATTTCGCAGTTGCTGAACGATATAGAATAATAGTCAAAATATTTTTTTAGCTACTGGTTCACCACTTCCGCAGCAGTTTTCAATTACTGTTGAATGTACTGCAATATTTGTCGTATTCAACTGATGAAGTAGTTGCTGAATTAAATACAACTGTTGTTGTATTTTTGTATAGTTTTCTCATCCTGCGCTTTTAATTATTATTTATTTAGGTACCCTCAACATCATCAATGAGAGACAACATAATATTAGGAGTTAATTGTCATGGTGAATGGGTTGAGTCCAACAACCATTTTATTTGGTGTTGGAAAGATAAAAAAATGATCGAGACGATAGTGATGATTGTGAATCGATACATCGCGTATGACGATTTTGTGAATCAAATTATTGTCAGTTGTGAATTAAATTGTGACGGAAAGATATTGCCATCACTTACATGTGTTCTTGTGGCAAAAAACGAAGAGTGGCTCCATTTAGAATAAAAAAGTCATGTGACTTTATAATTTTATTTGGAAGATAAAAGAAGATTCATTCTACGGGTAACATGGTTGAAAGGGCGCTGGAGAAGCAAAATTCACCTCAAAATAAAGAAATACTGAATGATGAATGTAATGTGGTGGATATAGACATTCCAGATAGAGCAAGTGGAGGTGAGCAGACGCTGACCCCAGAAGTTGCTAGCAACATACCACCAAATACACAATCAACACAGTCGAATCATGTTCAAGATGATGAAACAGGTTTTTATAATGGTACGATATTTAAGAATAAGCAAGATTTAGATATTGCGTTGAAAATGACTTGTTCGAAGAGAGACTTTAGAGTAAAAAAAGTGATAAACTTATGTCTTATATATTGCGTCAAGTGTATACATTGTGAGTGCAAGTGGTGGGTGAGAGCTGTGAAGCTTAAAAGTTGTGACAGATTTTACATTAGAAAGTATGAAAAGTTTCACAATTGTGGTTCTCAGCATCTAACGAGCAATAATCCACATGCTACGGCCAAAGTAATCGGTGCATACTTCAAAGATAAGTTTTCTGAGGGTAAAGGGCCATCTACAAGAGATATGAAAAACTCACTTTGTGTTGAATTAAGATGCAAAGTCAGTTACTGGAAACTTTGGAAGGAAAGTTAAATTGTGAAATCTTTGATAAGGAGGACACAAGAGCATGGATATCCAGTGCTTGATGCGTATCATTATATGCTTAGAACTATAAATCGAAGACCAAAACAACATTGGAGCTCGATGAAAATGGTAAGTTTAAGTATTTTATGTGGCCATGGGAGCTTGGATTCTTGGTTTTAGGCATATGAGAAAAGTCATAGCCGTTGATGGAACATTTTTAAAAGGCAAGTATGATGGAGTTTTATTGTCTGTTGTTGCACAGGATGCTGAGAAATATATTTTTCCTGTTACATTTTATGTTGTTGACTTTGAGTGTGATGCCTCTTATCGATATTTTTTTTAGCAAATGAGCAGTTTTGTAGATGATACTCCGGAATTGTGCATAATTTCGGATCGGCATCTAAGCATAAAAAAATGGTTTCAATTGTCTATCCTTTTGCTCATTATGGTTGTTACATGTGGTACCTTGGTAAATACATTCGAACAAATTTTTACAATGGAAGAATTATCTATCACTTTTACAAAGCAGCACAAGCATACAACGTGAGTTTAATGACCACTGCAATCAAATTAGAGAAATGGTTCTAGGGGCTGCCATACATCCTTGAACTGATTGAATTTCACAGATGGAGCAGGGCATTTTTTTGGGAAATAGGTACGTGTAATTAACTACTGCATATGCTGCTGAAGTTGTTGTAGATTTTGTCTCAACAACTGCCGCATCTACTGCAACATCTTTAATATCTGCTGTAAATTTTTCTATTTTTAAAAATATTATTTATTAATTTCTATAATATTTGCTGCAAAATTTATAGGTTTGGTATTATGACATCAAACATCTCTGAGTCGATTAATGCACTTTTTGTTGTTGAAAGAGAATTTCTCATTCCTTCTCTATTTGATGAAATAAATAAGAAGTTTGGTAAAAATTTTCACCAAAAGACTAATGGAGTTCATCAATGCATCAACCATCTTGGTCCCTTGAATAGAGGGGGTCATTGCAAAAAATATTAATTTAGGGAATAAGCTATTGGTTCATCAAATTGTCAATTATAGACATATTATCCCCGGCAATGATGCAGTGGCAACAATTGATCTTCATTGAAAATCTTGTACTTGCAAAGTCTTTGATCTTGATACAATACTTTGTCTACATGCGATGGCGGCGCTCCGGTGTCAATATGGTAAAGATTATAAAAGGCGTATTTCAGAGTATTCTTCTCAATATTATAATGTAGACACATACATTTTTGCATACCTGGAGAAAATTAAACTCGTGCCGTCTGAAGAATTTCGGGAAGTTCCTGGGGAGATTTTAGAAAGGGAAATACTTCCTCCATATGTTGTGCTGGGAAAGGTGGGAAGAAAGGCAAAGAAGAGGCGGTCATGTATCGGATAATCATTTCCCATCAAAAAGAACAAATGTTCCATATGCAAAAGGGTTAGGCACAAGAGAACTACATGTCCGTAGCAAAATGTTTCATAAGAGTGCTCACTTTTATTTGGTGTTTGTGAACTTGTTTCATTTTGCATATTAATTTTATGCAAAAATTAACATTTGTTGTTATTTAATATTATCAGTATTATTGTTATTTGAATAAATTTTTCATTGAATGCTGAAGGTATTAAGAAATGACATTTTAAACTATCTGCAGTTTTACAGCAATTGTTACTTCATTTACACAATTGTTACTGATATTTCAACAATCACTACTAACCTCTCAGCAAATTCTATATAATTTATAAAAATAGTTATATCGCATTTGCTACAGAGCTTTCCAACAATTGCTATGAATTTCCCAACAAATACTACGAATTTCCTAGAAATTTCGGCTACCTTTACAGCAACTACTACAAATATCCCAGCAATTTCTTTAACAAATTCAACAAGTGAATAACTTGTTGAGATATTTTACAGCAATTGCTACAACTAGTTCAATAACTAGCCAATTCGCTATAACAAATTCAAATAAAATCTTTACCATCAACTTATTTCTAGTATTGAATTGGACTAAAATCACTATATTCATCCGTAAACATGATCAAAAGGACTACTTAACAAAAAAAATAACTCAAATAAGTATGATCTACAACTTTGATTCTATTATTGAGTAAGTATTATCTCAATGTATAAGATCACTACTGATTCTAGCATTTAACCCAACACTGGACTAACTCCACCTCATATATTATAAAACGTATGGACACAACCAACTAATAATCAATTTACTTAATCAACATCACTTGCATATGCAATTACTCAATAGATTGTATATTACTTGTCTAATTACCACCTCAATGTATAAGATCACAATTGAATCTAGCTTTTAATCTAAAATTGGACTAACACAACTCAATTTATCACTAGATATGATTAATACAATCAACATGCTATAGCAAGTAACTACCTTGCTATAGAAAATTGCAACAATTGCTACGACTTTCCCAGCAAATGCTACGAACTTTTCCATTAATTTCTACTACCTTTACAGCAATTGCTACAAATATCTCAATAATTTCTTTACCAAATTCAACAAGTTAATACCTTGATGAGATATTTTACAGCAATTGCTACGACTAGTTCAATAACTAGCCAACTTGCTATGACAAATTCAAACAAAATCTTTACCATCGACTTATTTCTAGTATGAATTAGAGTAAAATCACTATATTCATTTGTAAACATGATCAATTAGACTACTTAATGAAAAAATCAACTCAAATAAGTGTGATCTACGACTATGATCCATTACTTGTGTAAGTACTATCCCAATGTATAAGATCACTACTGATTATAGCATTTAACCCCACATTGGTCAAACTCCATCTCATATATTATAAAACATATCAACACAACCAACTTATAACCAATTTGCTTAATCACCACCACTTATATATGTAATTACTCAATAGATTGTATATTACTTGTCTAATTACCACCTCAATGTATAAGATCACTATTGAATCTAGCTTTTATTCTGAAATTGGACTAACATAAATCAATTTATCACTAGATATGACATTTACTTAGGCAATTATTCAGTATAAGATGACTTGCTAAGTAAATTCAAAATAAATGATACAATGGCCCCAGCAAGATGCTGAGTTGCTGAGTCATTTTCACAACAAATATTAAGAATGTCCCAATAAGTAAGTCACTTTCTATGTCATTTCACAACATATATAAGGATAGCCCAGCAAGATGCTGAGTTGTTGAGTCATATTCACAACAAATGTTAAAAATGTCCCAGCAAGTAGGTCACTTATTGTGTCATTTCACAACATATATGAGGATAGCCCCAGCAAGGTGCTGAGTTGCTGAGTCCTTTTCACAACAAATGTTAAGAATATCCCAGCAAGTTTGTCACTTTTTGTGTCATTTCACAACATATATGAGGATAGGCCCAGCAAGATGCTAAGTTGTTGAGTCACTTTCACAACAAATGTTAAGAATGTCCCAGCTAATAGATCATTTGTTGTGTCATTTCACAACATATATGAGGATAGCCCCAGCAAGATGCTGAGTTGCTGAGTCATTTTCATAGCAAATGTTAAGAATGTCCCAGCAAGTAGGTCACTTGTTGTGTCATTTCACAACCTATATGAGGATAGTTCTAGCAAGATGTTGAGTTGCTGAGCCATTTTCATAGCAAATGTTAAGACTATCCCACCAAGTAGGTAACTTGATGTGTCATTTCACAACATATATAAGTATAGCCCCAGCAAAATGCTGAGTTGTTAAGTCATTTTCACAGCAAATGTTAAGACTGTCCCAGTAAGTAGGTATCTTGTTGAGTCATTTCACAACAGATATTTCTATAAAAGGATATATTTCTATTAAAAAAGTGAGGTATTTCTATAACATAAAATATCCACCGTCAACAATCTGAAAAAGCCAGAAAAATAAAAAAATGAATATGCTCATAAAATACTATCCATCATCAACATTCCCAAAAGTTTAGAAATAAAAAAAAATACCCATCATCCAAACATTAAAAATACCCATTATCCAAACATGAAATAAACCTATTATCCAAATATTAAATAAACATCATCCAACCTAACAACAAATATCATAAATAACATCATCACACTGGGTGTTGCTCCTCCGTAGATGATGTTAGTTGTTGCTTCTTTGTAGCACCTGTTGTTGGTTGCTACTTCTCTGTAGCACCTGCTTACTTCTCCACCATTACAGCTGTTGCTTGTTGCTTCTCTCCAATCATTGTTGCCTGCTGCTCCTTCCTAGCACTTGCTGCCCTTTTTCTTGCGCTCATAACTACTTTAGAAACTTGCTTTCTCCTCCTTTGCTCGCAAATATGAGTATACGGTGACACAAACCTTGATGATGGGATGGCACCTCTTTTGGATAGAACAATATTCAAGGTATCCTGAAATGACAATATTATTTCCATCATCTTATCCATTCTTTCATTATGTGACACCATCATTTTCATCATCTTATTCGTCCTCTCGTTGCAAGTTTCACAACCACAAGTACTACAAGGTGTCTTAGAAGTCCTACCACCCAGGCAATCGGATCTATCAATGCTGAATGGAGTTCCAAAATCACCTCCACCACTAAGAGGAGAAAGTCCTATATAACCCGTAGCTGTTTCTTGCCCAGAAGCAGTTTCTACAGCATCTACCCCAACAAAACTTTCATAACCACCTGCCCAAGCATCAAAACCCACCCTATCACCAGCACCAACATCAACAACTACATCCCTTTTGATGGTCGTTATGCCGGCCAAATTTGTCACCAACCTCAAAATCCTCAGATCTTCTTCTTTTTGCTCGAGTGGCACAAATCTCATCCAAAATTCCATCTCCTTCTCACTTTTAGCGGGATTAGCCTCGGATAAACGATCTAAAAATTAAATAAAATTGTCTTAGCAATAAAAATACTAAAATATGAGAAGACAACAGTTATTTCAAAATTATAGCAACTGTTAAAGTTAGAAGACAACAGCTTTTGCAACACTTATCTCATCCTTCAGTGGATCAAAGAGTTCGTGCACCTTGACCTAGTATTGTCTGGCGCCATCAACCATCGGAGAAGCCTTGGATAAGATACTTGCTCATCGAATGCTTTGAATATTTTTCGGATGTGAGGAATGGCTTCAAAAGCCCAAGCCTAAATATATCGATGCCATGAAATTTTATTAACTAACATAATAAATAAATATAAAAAATACTATAAAAAATAAAAAAATGAAATTTACCATAAAAGCCCACGAACCATATATATTTGGCGATTTTTGGTCTATGTCGCCGTCTTCCTCAGATACTACACAGTGAGTTCATAGTTATCCCGACCCCAAGGATAGGCACAAAATGCATCTGAGTCAGCCACTAGCTCGAACCAACATTAGTCCCTGGATCTCTACCCATAAGAAACTAATGGACAAAGTAAACCAGATACAGGGACTTTTTCACTCTCATCTTGACTTCACTTGACTGCAACAATTCAAGAATCTCTTTTGACTTACAGTGTTTCTTATTCATTGCTTCACACATATGTTTATATGTCTTCTTTGCCTTTTTTGATTGGGAGGGAGTAGGAGGTGGTATGTGATAGTTCAACCCGATCACAGTAGTGAACTATCACATGCCAAAACAAATAGACATGCCACAAAAATTGACCCAAAAATCATTCTTACTACTAATCCAACAACGAAGAAGCTGATACATCAGCTTCATTTGAAATCTGAGGGTGTTGCCTTCACCTATGTCTACGTATAACTTCCAAAATACCATAGATCTAATATAGGTCTCCAAGTCTTCCTTCAATAAAAAATTTTTAAAATCAGAAAATGGTTTCCCGATTTCAGATTTTATTCCTATGTTACCACTCTCACCCTGATCAAAAATCCAGGCATCTCAAACCCATAATCATTATACCTGAAAGCCACAACTGTGGTAGTGTCTGCAGCACCTAAGGGTATATCAACAATAGTTAGAATGGTCTCTGCAACAGCTCATGGACTGTCTTCACTAGCTGTCCCTTGGTGCAACATCTGAAGGACTTTGTTCAATAGTTGTGTGAGTCCCTGCAGAATCAAACGAACTGTCATCACCAGCTGTCTGACTTGGTTCAGTAGCTGAGGTACTGGCACCAGCAGCTGTTGAACTTAATCCAGCAGCTGATGTACTGGTGCAATAGTTGGGGTATTGTGCACAACAACTATTCGACTGGATGCAACAGTTGAGGAACTCTGTCTAGCATCTGCGATGTTGGCACTAGCACTAGCCTAGGCATTGAGTTCTTCAATAAAATGTGCCAGCTGTTGCTGTGACTGATCATCCTCTTGTTCATCTTCCGATAAAATGAGCCTCTTTCTGGAAGCTCTAGTAGGAGCATCGTCAGGTCCACAATTTCTTCATTTTGGTCTTGCCATTTAAGTAGATAATCATGTCACAAAATAGAGATTATCTATTAGTTTGGTCAATCACTCTCAATAAGCACAAGAAAAATCAATGCTTAAGAACCACTCTATATGAACAATATGTGCTCTTTTTTCAAAAAACAAGGACAACAACAACAACCAAACAACTATACCACCCACATACCCAAAAGTGTATCCTTAAAGAGTTCAACAAATCAAATAACACCAACAAAAATATAACAACAAAAAAAAAACAACCACAACAGTTGTTCTAGTTAGTTCAACAGTTGCAACCAATACTTTAAAATCGACTAACATTTTTTCTCAAAAAGTACTACAACAACAATAATCAAACAACAAACAACACCCATACCTAGTTATGCAGTTGTTGTAATACTTCAACAATTGTTGTGAAGCCTACTCGAAATCAACCAAACCAACTCAACATTTTGCTCGCAATGACTACAACAACAAAAATTAAACAACAACAAAATCATACTCGAAATCAGCCAACCAACCCAACGTTTTTCTAAAAACTCACAATGACTACAATAACAAAAATCAAACAACACCAACGACACCTATACCTAAAATCAACCAACCAACCAAGCATTTTCCTCAAAATAACTACAAAAATAAGAGCACCCATCCCGAAATTCTATTCAAAAAGTACAACAACAAATAAAACAACACCAAGTAGAAATTAGAGCAAAATACATATTTTTTCATCTTCCTAAACCTAAATAATCATTTGTACAACCAAAAAAAATATAGTAGTAGAAGAATAAACAAAATCTCACCTTTAAGGAAGATGAGATTGACGACACGATGGCCAAGATTGGCAGGGACGAAGTTGACGACGATGACGGTGACAATTGGGATGCTGACGACAATGAAAATGGCAAAGGGAATGAAGCAGAAAGAAAGAAAGGAGAAGAAGAAGTGAAGATGAAGAACCTCAAGAAGAAAATCAAAAAACCCTTTTTATGATCGTGGGTTTTGAAGGTGGGAAGTTGAAGGGGTGTAATTTTGAAAAGACTTTTTGTTTTTAAAATTTTATTATAAAGATTATATAAGTTTTTGAATTCAAACAAGTAGTTGCTAAAGTTATAAGTTATACATTTTCGTCCCCCAAATTAAATTAAACCCACTTAATCCCTAATTAAGGATAACTTTGACCTTGGCTGGTCAAAATTTTCACCTTTTTAAATTTCATAATTTAAGTGACATCTGTACCTCAATTTTCACTAGTTACTTTAGTATATATATTCTTCGCACTCACTGAGCTTATGAGGGTCCGTTCAAGTTTCACTTAAACTGCTTATGTGTGTCCCGATCCAGCATAGCTAGTGTAGATTCTGTAGCCATACTCATCGTCTTTACTACTGCTCTTTTGTTGTCTTAAATATTGATATCAGACTCCCATTTAGGTTTGATTCCTTCTCTTCATATTGTTTTTATCTGCCTTGCTTAGTCGGCCTATGGTGGCTATAGGTTACCCTTTTATCTGGTGCTCATACTACACATTGCATCTCTATTCGTCATGCAGCTTGAGCACCAGCCACCAGTGGAGATAGATCGAGCTTGCAGCAGCCCACACCGGAGACCAAGGTGAGCACTTGGTGTTTTTTGATCATTATGTCTCCTTTAGCTTATTTGCCCATCTTTCTATATAATTTGGGACTAGCAAGACCTTTGTATATTTGGTCCACTTTTGGGACTTGTACTCCTTATTTTGTGAATATTATAGCTTTGTACTAGTGACTTTTAGATTCTGGGAGGATTCTTGTATTTTGTAGTTATATATTTTCAGTTGGTCTTGTATCTGCTCCTCTTTGTTATTTTATCTACTTAGTTCTATTAGTTTTTTCCCAATGCCCATTACTTACAATTTCGGGTTACAAGTTGTCTTGTTTATCGATAGGTTATTGTAGACAACATCACGAATTGAGAAATCGAATTGTGACATTTGCATTGATGAAAGAATTAATCAGAAAATCTTTACAAAGCTTTCAAATCGAGATAAACATTAAATGTATAAATGATTACCATAATCAAATTTATTTGCTAAATACTATGAATTCAATGTTAAAGATGAAAAAGATTGCATAGCAATATAAATATTATTGGTGTTACATATCTTTGCCTCATTTCTCAACTTCACTGTTATTTCCACCAAACGCAACCTAATCTTTAGTAGAGTCGAGGTATGTATGTTCCTCCCCTTTAACTCTAGGAATTTCATTTTGTAAAATTGCCGAATAAATCTATTACTATTTACATTTCTTTTCTTTCTTTTGATGGGTTGATGTTTTCATTTTCGTCATTAGTCCTTCTTCCTTCTTTCTTTTGATTTCCTTTTCCCTTTTTCTCCATATCTAGTTTATTCTGCTTATGGGTTTTTGAGACGAGGGCTGCCAGGAAACAATCTCTCTACCTCTGTGAGGTAGTCGTAAGGTCTGCGTATATTTCACCCTCCCCAAACACCACTTGTGGGATTTCATCGGGTATATTGTTGTTGTTTGAAATTGTGAATGCTTAGAAAATGTTCACAAATTTGAGTCAACAATGTATAGTTTGGATCAAATTTCTCCTTTTCTTTTTTCGAATAATGTTACATGAACCTTGATTTCATTTACTCATAAACTCAACTGGAGCAGTTCACTAAAACAACTACAATTCCCTTTGGTCCTATAATAAAATTCATGATCATTGAATAAACAGATGCGATTTGCAGTCTTATCTCATTTTAATGCAAATTAATTATTATATATCTTTTTAGTGACTTAATTAATGTAAGAATTTTGCTATAGTATTAGTATATTGACTTAATTAATGTAAGAATTTTGCTATAGTATTAGTATATAAGTTAAATGGACACTTTCTTCATTCTAATATATATGACACAATTAGATTTGTACCTTTGATTCACACTCTAATAGAAACAAATCCAACAAATCCTTCAATTATATATATTATGTAAATGGAAAATGCACATTAATTAATTAAACACATCAATAAAGATTACTCTTCTAAATTATTCTCATTTTCGATGACTATTTTTCATGGAGAAAGAAATAGTGGATGCGGAAAAAGGAAATT
>JAPFFP010103694.1:0-19421 GCA_026153255.1 Solanum medicagineum
TCCTACATACTTAGTACATTCAAACGTACTAACGCATACTCTATGCCTACATGATGTTACCATGTAGGAATCAGAGCCCCACTTGATCATCCTCCTCCTCCACATAGCTAGTACAATTTCTCTACAAAGAAAGTGGTGAGTCCTCAACATCAGGGACAATGATCTCATTCTATTTATAAAGACTATCTTTCTTTTTATTAAATGCTTGACTATGAGGGTGAGCCTGGTTGCTTGTCTTGGCCCCCGCTAAGTTCTATGTTTAGAGGTGTTGTTAGAAAAGATATGTATTGATGCTATGAGCCTTGACTCTCTTGACTCTATGATGTTTTATGCTATGAAAGATCTCCCCTAGCCCTGGTTATCCTTATTTACTATCTTTTATTGTTATTTTATTGCTTCTGCAATCAAGAATATGTAATGATATGATAAGAGGCTTGCTTGGGGTCCCTTCGAGTTCCCCCATGCACTGTGTCATGTCTAGGCCCTAGGATTGGGATGTGACAGCCCTACATGAGGGTTTCACTACTATGTTGGTGGGTTGATTTGCACTGAGTTTACCCATCTTGTTTTTCTCTTGAATTGCATGATTTTGAACAAGTGTCATCAACCCACCATGTGTTTGATGAAATTACATGACAAGAATTCTCAAGTTATTTACATGATTTTCAAGTCAAGTAACTTCATGATGATTAAGGGCTTTCAAGCATGTATTGAATTCATGAAAAGTATCTACGATCTTACAAGTGACAAGTTGAGCCCTATTTCAAGATTTTACCCTCTAGTGAGTCATTTATGTCAAGCTGAGAGATCAAGCATGATTATTATTTTATTCTCATGTTCAAATTAGGCTCACTAATAGAGGTCAAGCATGTCATAGAGCTACTCATGTCATGTCATCATGTCTCTTACAAGTATTCATGTTATTATTAAAGTTATGACCATTTCAAGTATTCCGTGGGATTAAACTTAGCACCAATTGAGGCTTAAGATGGGTCGACTCAAGGGGTCCGTATAATAAGTGTTTAGCCTATAAACTATGTACCACCAAAGGATTATATATATTCTCTCTTATGGATTTCTAGTGGATCCATCTAGTTATACCACACTTTGTTGAGGGGGTGACATGCCTCGTATTATTCATTGTGTGGTTTACCATGGTAAGTAAACCACACCTTGTAGAAGGGGTGACATGCCTCGATCACCTTGTCGAGGGGGTGACATGTCTCGATCACCTTATCAAGGGGTGACATGCCTCGATCACCTTGTCGAGGGGGTGACATGTCTCGATCACCTTATCAAGGGGTGTCATGCCTTATATTCCAGGTAGTAGCTCGTTTGGTCTATGTCGATTAAGGTCTCTTTCCACATATGTATTATGTATTATGCAAGTTGAATATTTTACAAGCATGTGTTATTACAAGCATTGACCATACATGTCATATTGAGATTATATCTATTGCCTATATGTATATATTTTGAATATGATGACTTATATCCATGTTGCATTGCATCCCGCATACTTAGCACATTCAAACATACTAATGCATACTCTATGCCTACATGATATCACCTACCGAAGGTCCTTTTGATTATCCTCCTCCACATGGCTAGTTTAGTTCTCGGAGAAAGCTTTGGTGAGTTCTCAATTCCGAGGATAATATCTACTTATTTCATGTTATGTCAAGACTCCTTCTTATGTTGAATACTTGTTATTATGAGGGTGAGCCCGGGGAGTGTCTTAGCCCCCGCTCCATTCTAAATTAGAGGTGTTATTGGATACTATGTATGTATATGCTACGAGCTTGACTCTTTTATGCCTTCCTGATTAACAAAGACTCCCTTTAGTCTTGTTTCCCCTTTCAATTATCACTTGTTGATGTTTATCTTGCATCCGTGACCAAGGATGTGTGAATAATATGCTAAAAGGCTTGTTTGGGGTCCCTTCGGGTTCCCCATTCACTGTGTCATATCTAGGCCCTAGGCTTGGGTCGTGATAGTACACTTGGCCGTACCACTTTACTTGGGCTCAAAATTGTAGAGTCTCACGCCCAAGGCTACCACACGGTTTGTGTGGGGTCCAAGTAAGGCATGCCTTAGTCTCAAACTCCATATCAAGGTCCTCACACCCCTACACAAGGTCAATGGACACTCCAAGGAAGTACCACACGATCCGTATATCCTCACACGGACCATGTAGGCTACCATGGAGCATCACCTTGGTCCAAAACTTTTCGAAACCAAATTTCCAAGCTCCATTAAACAACGTCCGAGTCCTTACAGAACGAATCCTATTATATATTAATAATGATGTACAAAGGTGTTTTTGCGATCTACTTCACACATTTTATATAGAGATAACTTGTTCTATCATGTTATAATGGAGGTCTTTAACTTAATTTAGTATAATTATTATGTACTGTTGTGTTAGCATGAAGGGAGGACTGTAAAAGCTAGATGAAAAATATAAATAAGAATCCTCTGGAGTAAGGGAGGACTCACTAACTCAGCTGACTGCAATAGATCCTCAATGGTGCGCCTATTGATGATCTCTAGTACCTATCTCTGCATCATGAAATGATGCAGTCCAAGTGGATGTTAGTACATGGAATATACGAGTATGTGAAATAACTAAATGAAACATACATCAAGGTAAAATACTATCAACTCAGATAACATAAATCAAGAGATAAGAACTCAATCAAGAATGTCAATGTCTATCTAAATCAAGAACAAAGAGTAGACAATGAGCTATCAATACCAATCCAATATGATCAAATCAAATCAAATCAGAGTACTATCCATATAGAATCTATCTGGGAGTTTCTCTTATCCGACAACAATCACTTATGAGCTAGTGATTGTAAAACAATCAACTTTGAAGGAATTCATCCTCGATTCGCTTGAATCCCTGCTCTTCCTCTCTTCTCTTTAGCCCTAGGTTTAGAAGTTTTGAAAAGCTTGAGAATAGGTATTAAAACTCTTTTTTAATGCTCAAAATGACCTGTTTTGATCGTGTTTTAGGTTAAAAAAAGGGTTGGGAAAAGTGTGGAATGCCCCTCTTGAAAAACTAAAAAAATTCCTCTCGGCGTACCTTTTTTAGGTTCTTTGTCAAAAATTTTCCAATCAAGTTTTCTAATCCCATAGAAAATATTAGGATCACATTCAAGTGTAAGTCCATGACGCGAACATGTCGTACACTTCTCTGGAGTTACATTTTCTCATCAAAAAATTATTTTTTGATCCGGTTGCTCTAAAAATCAACCAAGACCATTCTTCCACACAATTTGTTGTGTTGATCGCATTTGTGGCCTCAGATTAGCGATCAGAGTTTGGGAGGATGCATTATGTGAACGTCTCTCATCTAGGGGTATTTTGGTAATTTTATCAAGTGTTACATTATCTCCCCATTGGAATCATTCCCCCTCGAATGAAGAGTAAAGATAGACATCAAGGCATGGATAACAATCAAGACTCCTTTCGACTCAACCAATTAACAATCTTGACAATCGCTATTCAGACTCAAGAATAGACAAATCAATTTCAAGGGTAGACAAATCAATTCAAATCAAGATTAAGGAAGTTACATTCAACATTTTCATCATTAGGAACAGATAGATGTGGGTATTTAGATTTCATATCTTCCTCAGCTTCCCACATGGCTTCCTCAACGAATTGATTTATACACTGGACTTTTACTGAGGCTATCTCTTTAGTCCTCAATTTGTGAATCTAACAATCAACGATTTAGACTGGAACCTCTTCATAGGATAAGTTCTACGTCACTCCAATACTATCAACGAGGACTACCATTGAAGGATCTTCTAAGCATTTCTTCAACATCAAGACCTAAAAGACTGGATAAATCGTGTCTAGCTCAGAAGGTAACTTTAACTCGTAAGCAACCTTCCCAATCCTCTTCACAATCTGGTAGGGGCTAACATAGCAAGGACTTAGCATCCCCTTTTCCCTAAATCTCATGATGCCCTTTTATGGGTGACACTTTCAAGTATACCCCACTCACTTCAAACTCTAAGTCTCTCCTTCTTACATCAGTGTAGGATTTCTCGCGGTTATGTGTAGTCTTCAACCTTTCTCTAATAAACTTTACCTTCTCCATCGACGGGTGAACAAGATCAGGTCCAATCAACTTGGCTTATCAAACTTCAAACCACCGAATTAGTGATCTACATCTTCTCCCATACAAAGCCTTATAGGGATTTATCTGAATACTTGCATGATAACTATTGTTAGATGCAAATTCAATTAGAGGTAAATGGTGATCCTAATTTCCCTTAAAGTCAAGGACACAAGCCCTCAACATATTCTCCAAGGTTTGAATGTACATTCTGCTTGGCCATCTATTTGGCGATAAAAGGCAGTACTTAGATTCACCTTAAAACCCAATCCTTTCTGAACATATCTCCAAAAGTGGGATGTGAATTGAGCTCTTATTTTGAGATGGTGGACAAGTTAACTCCATGTAACCTCACGAATGTACAACTTAACATACTTTTTTGCAGTGTCAATTGTCTTAACAGCTATGAAATATGCTGATTTAATCATCCTATCCACAATCCCTCATATTGAGTCTTGTTGCTTTCGAGACCTTGTTAAACCGGTAATGAAGTCCATGTTGACTATCCCCCACTTCCATTCATGAATTTCAAAGTTTTGAGCTAATCCACATGGCCTTTGATGCTTAACTTTAACTTGTTAACAATTCAGGCACTTGAAAACAAACTCAGCAATATCCCTCTTCATTCCACTCCACCAATATACTTCCCTCAAATCATAGAACATCTTGGTGGAGCCAAGATGAATGGAGTATCTAAAACTGTGGACTTCAGCCATAATTCTATCTTGAATACCATCAACATTCAAAGCACATAATCTACTCTGTTAGCTCAACAAATCATCTCCCCTTCTGGAGAAAACCATCACCTTCTATTTATGGATAGCTTCTTTCAACTGAAGTAAAATAGGATCTTAGTCTTGCTTTTCTTTCACCTCTGCTACTAAAGACAAAGTAGACCCATTATAGAGATTGACTCCTCCGTCATCATTCTTCTGGAGTTAGACTACCAATCGGGTCAATCTATACACTTCCTTAGCCAACTTTTTCTTCCTTTCCTCAACATGGGTTGTACTACCCATTGACAACCTGGTAAGAGCATCAATAACAATGTTAACTTTACCTTGGTGGTAGATAATGCTCATGTCATAGTCCTTGAGCAACTCCAACCATCTCCTCTGTCGCAGGTTGAGCTCTGCAGTCTCTTGTGGTAAATGAACACATCCATATGTACTCCGTATAAGTAGTGGTGCCAAATATTAAATGCAAACACCATCATTGCCAACTCAAGATCATGGGTTGGATAGTTCCTCTTATGAACCTTGAGCTATCTAGAAGCATAAGCTATCACCTTTCCCCTCTACAGCAGCATACAACCCAATCCCACTCTAGAAGCATCACAATATATCAGAAAATCCTCTATACCATTAAGCAAGGTCAAAACTGGTGCAATAGTCAATCTTATTTTTAGCTCTTTGAAGCTCTTCTCGCATTCATCAAACGATTGAAACTTGACCTTCATTTGGTCAGTCTAATCGCTGGTGAGAATATACAAAATCCTTTGACGAATTTACGATAATAGCCTATCGACCTCAAGAAACTTCTTATGTCAGTTGGAGAGGTCGGTCTGGGCCAGCTCTTAATCCCTTCAATCTTTTGAGTGTCTACTAGAATACCATCGCCTAAGACAATGTGGCCTAGATAAGCCACAGAATATAGCCAAAATTTAGAATTTGAAATGTTTTCATACAACTCATGGTCTTTGAGAGTCTGGAGGACAAATCTAAGGTGCTTGGCATACTCCTCCTCATCTCTCGAATACACCAAAATGTCATCGATGAACACGATCACGAAAATATCAAAGGTACTGTCTCAATACCCTGTTCATCAACCATAAAGGCTGCAGTTGTATTAGTTAACCCAAAGGACAAGACCAAAAACTCAAAATGGCAATATCAAGTCCTAAAGGTTGTCTTTGGGATGTCACATTCCCTTACCTTCAACTGATGGTAACCAGATCTGAGGTCTATCTTTGAAAAGCAAGAGGCACCCTGAAGTTGGTTAAACAGATCATCTACCTTGGGGAGAGGATATTTATTCTTTATTCTGACCTTGTTTAGTTGTCGATAATCAATTCACATCCTGAGAGACCTATCTTTCTTTCACACGAATAGGATAGGAGCAGCCCACGTAGAAACACGCGTCCTAATAAATCCCTTCCTTAACAACTTTCTCAATTGCTCTCTCAATTTTTTCAACTCAGTGGGGGGCATTCTGTAAAGTGCAATCTAGATAGGTTAGGTTTCAGGAAGAACATCAATCCCAAATTCAATATCCTTATTAGGAGGGACTCCAGGAAAATCCTCAGGGAACACTTCAGGAAACTCACTCATAAGTAAGAGGCTCAACATCGTCAGTCTTAACTCATACGAGGTGACAGATACAACCCTTTGAGATTAGCTTTTTGTCCCTAAGGTAGGAAATAAACTTTCCCTTAGGTGCAACGGAATTTTCCTTCCACTCTAGGACTGATTCATTTGGGAATTGGAACTTAACGGTTTGGGTCTTACAACCAATAGAGGCATCATAATCATAATGGGTATAGAAATGTGCATGCATCTCCTTGTCTCCAGCCATGGTCCCATTAAACTTCTCAATAGCAACATTTGTAGATTCCTCTGACTCAAACTGAACAAAGCCATATCCTTTGTTCTTCCCCTCCTCATCAGTGACAATTTTACAAGATAAAATATTTCCAAACTTTTGAAACATTTCTTGAAGCTTTGCATTGTCAATAGTTTCACTTTTGTTCTGTAAAATTATTATTTGGATATACAAATCAAAAAGATAACCTGCTAAGATCTCAAATCAATTGAATACTATTCACTCAATCAAAGCTTGACGTTACCTTGTTGAACATATTTTCTTTACCATTTCATCTGGCATCAGGGTCATGCATAGACCAACCCTTATAACCTTCCCGTTGAGGATGGAGTTATTTTTCACCTCAATAGTGTGTGTAACTGCTTATAGTTTTCAAAAAAAAAAAGTAGTTTTTCCAAGTCAAAAATCAAGCGACGGTATTTTCAGAAAAGGTCAATCATAACATGAATGATATAAGTTGTTATCCAATAAAAGCAGTCAAATAATAATTTATCAAGTTTCACATTGATACAATATCTTAACTTTCCAAAAGGACAAAGCAACCAGATGGAAAAAAAATAAGCAAAAAATATTGAAAAGACCTAGATTTGGAGTCTCTACGATTATCCAACCGGTAAAATCATCAGGGGTCTAAAGGGATCATTACATGTTAATCTTGAAAGGAGCGAACTTGTAATGACAACTATTCAGACAGACTCATACTGCAAAAAATAAATAAATAAATAAATAAAAATAAAACTTTCAGTTATATCTGATAAAATCTCAAGATATATAACTATATACCATTCATCTCATTGAGCATCAAGTAACATATAAAGGACAACTTCAGTGACAGATCAAATCATATGACCAGCACAGAAAAATCACACAAATAAAAATGGTCAAATCTTCAAGTTTTAATATCATATATTTTTTCGACCAGAAGATAAAATTCATAAAGTAGTACATTAAAATCAATATTATGACTGAGAAAATAAGAAATATTTTTTTAAAAAAAAAAAAGAAGATCATATTCAACCAGCCACTGTCTATCTTTTTCTCAATCAGACAATCTAATTATTCTATTGATCTATTCAAACAACAGGTAAACATCACCATGAATGCACAACGTAAATACACTCAATTTCTTATTCAACAAATAACTAAAATACTTAAGCTTGTGAGTTGTCCTTAAACATACTCACAAAATCTCAAAATCATAAAACTTGTATATCAGAGTACATTCAACTAATGATTGAACAATCACGACATAAAACATGTATATCAGAGTCCATTCAATTATTAATTGATTAGTCATGACACAAAACTTGTATATCAGAGTCCATTCAGTTATTGATTGATCAATCATGACATAAAATTTGTATATCAAAGTCCATTCGGTTATTGATTGATCAATCATAACATAAAGCATATCTATCATAGACATTCAATTATCGATTGATCAATCATGGTACAAAGCTTATATAACATAGACATTTAGTTACCAACTGATTAATCATGATATAAAACATGCATATCAGAAAGCATCCAACTATCAATTGATCAATCACGACAACAAACTTATATATTAGATTCTATTCAACTACTTGATTTAAAAACTCAACATGCAAATCAAAATTAGACGAATTTGGATTCCGATTATACGATTGTAGTAATATTTCTATCATTTTCAAGAAGACATGTGCAACCTCAGAACCTAGTAATCAATACAATAGATGAACAAGTCGTACATACATATAGAGAGAGAGAATGAGATACACCATCCTGAGGAGAAACATAGTTCAGGTAGCCATAACAGAGAAAACAAACAGTAGATAAATCACAACAGACGCAGATGGGAAGCAACGCTTTTGCAACAACATACCCAGTGAAAAGGGTTTTTGAACTCAAAAAAATGAGCAAAGAGTTGTCCATAGGAAACGTCAGGGTGAAGGTCACTAACGTACAAGGGAGATGGTATTGCAAGGACAGTTGGAGGAACCACCATTGACGCTACTCTCAGAATTCAAAATTTTGTATAGATAGAAAGAAAAATATTTCGTTTCAAAATTCGTGCTTCTCTTTGCTGCTAATCGGATGGAGGAAGAAGAAAAAGAGTGAGTGAGAAGGGGAGAAGTGTTGTTTCATCTATAAAGGAATGTGTTTTCATTCTAGGATGAGAATGAAAATAATAGGGGTAATTATGAAAATTTTGGAAAATTTAAGGGGAGGAGAAGGAAAAGAAACTGTGTTAAAATTAGAGCAAAAAGGTGAAAAGAGTGTGATTGTGAACTAAAAGGTGAAGAAGAATAGTGTGTGTATGTGTGTGTACCAGGAGGCTATTAAGGGAATTTTATATGAAAATTCTCCTTTCTGTAAATTCTACCAAACATAGCTTAGAACCAGAAGAAGGCATGTATCAACATGCTTCAAAGGGGAGCGTTTACTCAACTCCCCAACTAATTTTGTAGATTTGACCAAAATTAATTTTAGTGAAACTTATATTTATAATATATAACTATTATTAATAAAAATAATCCTAGTCTCATTATTTATTATTATTTTATTTATATTAATCTTAGTCTCATTATTTAGTATTACTAGTTCTGCACATATGCTTTGTACATATGTGCTTCATCTATTTAAAAATTAACACAAATAGTACTCTTCATTAAATAAATACAAAAATTAATTCTAGTCAAATATATATTTATAATATATAACTATTATTAGTTATTATTAATAAAAATAATAATCCAATCTCATTATTTATTATAATTTTATTTATATTAATCTTTGTCTCAGTATTTACTATTACTAGTTCAGTACACGTACTTTGCACGTATGTTCTTCATCCAGTTGAAAATTAACATAAATAGTATTTGCCATTAAATAAATACAATATTCATGTAAATAAAATTAAATAAATATTATTAGTTTGATGCAATAGTTTAATCTATTGTGAAATGACAAAGTTGAGAAAATCAATTTAGTTGCTTATAATATAAATATGTTAATAGTTTTTTAACACATAAAGTAATAATTTACAGTTGAAAAATTAGAAGTTAAATAATTAAGTAATTAAAATTTAATATAACAAAAGATTCCTAAATTAAAAAGGAGTAGTAAATGTTTCTAATATAATTTTACTGAAATTTTTTTCTTTTTAAATTTTCTATATTTCATACTTTTATTAACAAAATATTTGATAGTCAAAATTTTAGTTAGTTATTTACATAGAATAGTTCTAAACCAAAAGTGAATCTTGGAACTAAATAAATAAAAGTTTCAATAATAAATTTAGAAAAATAGTGAAAAGACAATTTTATCTAAAGCAGGGTCTTTTAATGAAGAACAAAAAGTTCAAACAATATTTCTAAGGCCTTTCACAGTTTTAATATATATAGTATAAATAGATTATTATTATTATTATTATCATTATTATTATTATTATTATTATTATTATTATTATTATTATTATTATTATTATTATTACTATTACTATTACTATTACTATTACTATTACTATTACTATTACTATTACTATTACTATTACTATTACTATTACTATTACTATTACTATTGTTATTACTATTGTCACTATCAATGTTGTATTCATAGTATCATTTGACATTATTCTTAGTGTCTTCTAGATCTCAGGGTCAAACAGAGTCAAGGGTTTGCCTCAGAAATAAGAGTTGTGTATACACTATGTACAGTTGTACGCTGAAACAAAACAAAAAACTTAAAATAAGGAAAATAAGGATAAACTCTTGAATTACTCAAACTAAACCAGTCCAAAAGTTGTAATCCCCGGTAAAGGTGCCAAAATTTTAATGTCGCCCAAACTATACCTCCTTTTTGAAGGTATAAGCGGTCGTTGTCAAAATATATAACCTAACCAAGGAATGTAGTTTAGACTAGGAGTAATTATGAGCAAGTAGAGTGGACTAACCTACTTATCTCCTGAAATGAAGGGGGGTTGTAATTGGAAGAAAATAAACCTAAAGTCAAAGCAAGTGTTGTGAAACCAATGAGAGAAGTAACTAGGGTATTGTGTTCCTTACGAATTCCTAACTTAGTGTCACCTCATAATCGTAACCTTTTCTAGTGTGTTGCATGCAGAAAGTAAGCTAAGTTTACCAAATCCTTTGATCAAGGTGAGAAGTAAATTTCACTACATGATTTGGTCTATCCCCGCAGTATGACATTACTAACCCTTACTTTTTGTTACTGGACAACCTCAATTGATCCAGTTGGTTGATTAGAAGAGAGGGATCACATCGAATCCTATTAATTAGTCTCTTTTTGTATTCATTACTACCTTAATCCAGTCCATAAGAATTAGGCGGGTTCTAATGTTGGCCACCGTTAAAAGGCATTCATAACAATGAGAATTAATTAATAGATGCATACACACTTTCCAAGAATTATGGATTATTCGATTTTACCTTGTTAGTTCTTCATGGTTCCCACAACCCTAGTTATGGATTTAGCTATGCATAATCATTATAGATGGAAGAATCATGGTATAGAGTATCATAATTGAACACTTACAATGATGAAATTAAGAACAAGAAATGGCAACATTCTCCACAAGAATTCACAATGTATTGTTTTCAATGTAAAAATCACAAACTATGAAGTCCCAAAAGTGTTCTCAGTTCTCTCATGCGCCTCTTTGTCAAAAGTACCTAAAAAAACTATTATAATAATTAAAATACAAATCCAAAATGGAATAGGAAAACTGGATTCGGTAGTTTGTACGGATTGGGTTATGGGTCGTACAAATATTTACGACCCAAATCTAAGCTTCGTACTCTGCATTCTTCAAAAACTGGCTTCTAAACCATGAGACCATTCTACGAGCAATGTTTTGATTTACATCCTATATAGGGTTTTGTTTGATAACTCTTCAGAATCTCTTCATACTTTGATCCTCTAGGCACGAAACGAATCCACGACTCATGAAAACCTCTATGGCTTGTCTGATAGTTCATGGATGCAACTTCTAAAACTAGGCCATTCACAAGATCTCACTCACGAAATCTCACTATGTCTCGTGAAAGGTATCCACAGTCTGTAAGTGTCTCTAAGTCTCCAAAAACTTAACTTCTGCAGACTTTTGCCCAAAAAATCATGCCAAATCCTGTAATCTTTTAAAATAAACATAAAAACACATCAAAACTACTATCATCACTTTGACAACACATAAATTTCAAGTTTCAAGCATCAAAAGTGTCGTATTTTGACAGCACATCATTCACCTACTGGGGGGGGGAACACAAATAGTCTCGACAAGAGACTTACATATAACATAAAGATCTGAAACAAATTAGGAATAAGTAGAGCATGGATTAAATAAAGCAGAAGCAGAATGATGGCACACCAAAACCATACCTAAATATCCACATATGGGCCTCCACGGGCTCCACCTCCCATTATACCTCAATCTCTTCGGGTACCACCCCTTATGCCCTGAGAGGTGTCTCTAGCTGTCGGTACTGAGGCTAGCTGAGATCCTAGAGCCTGGGCGGGAGGTGCACGATGACGACAACGTCGGGCCATATACCTAACCTCAACACAAACATAACAAGGCCTACAGCTTTTCCACTAGATGGTTTTCATGAATACTACACTAGAAGAATAATCACAACCTATATGAGTAGGCCTAAAGCTATCACCACTATCAGATCCGGGGATGGCTGCATAGACTACCTGGGCCTGATGGCCCTACCTCTATAACTCTCTATCTCGTAGTGGAGGTCCACTAAACTGGCTTTCCTGATGAGATAACTTTCTACCATCCTGCTTATCATTTCTAATGCACTCTATCATGTGAGCATTATCCACCACACTCTGAAATGTGCGCCAAGTCAAAACCAAGGAAGTTGTAGTTTCCTGAAGATATCTCGCCAATCCCTTGGTGAATCAGCGAATTCTCTCAAACTTCATAGGGATATGGGACAAGGAATATGTAGACAATACATGAAACTTTGCCTCGTAATTCGATACTTCCTGATGAAGTCTGTCAAACTCATCTCAGCAACTGTCTCAGAGGCTATAGGGTACGAACCTCTCCAAGAATACCTCTATAAAATACTCCAATGTCATGACTGGAGATCTAAGAGGTCAATGAGCCAAAACTAACCTCTACCACTCCTTAACTAGGACGGTGAACTAGTAAGAGGTATAAGAAACTCCATCTGACTCAAGGATCGCCAAATTACATCGCTAGTCCTGACACTATGATCAGAATTCATAAGCTCTATCACCAGGGGTACCATCAAATCTCAGGAGAGCCAATTGTAAAAATCGCTCAAAGATTTTCTGCTCAACTGTGGACATAGCACGACTAACAAAAGATGGAGGTACCAAAATTCTGGGCAGTGCATTAAATGGAGCCATAGCCAATCCCTGAAGCTGTGAAACAGAACTCGGTCAAGATGTCTGAGGTGGAATCATAGAATTCATATGAGGATTCGCTAGGACTAAGGAAGGAACCATATAAATCATAGCTGGCTTACCTAGAGCTATAGAAGGGTCTATTGGCACCATAGAAGTCGATGCATCTATAACAACTGGGGCCGTAGGAGCTCCCTCCATGTAGCCAATACTCGCAATAATAACTCTTGAACTAAGGGTGTAGAATCTGGGGCTAAGAGTGGTAGAATAGAGTCGGTTGGGCCCTTTGGCTCATGAGAAGGCTCTAGAGAAGCTGATCTAGTCTGTCCTCTAGGCGAAGCTGCCTCTCTAGCATGTCCTTAGCCCCTTGCCCTATTATGAACTCTGCCTCGACTTTGAGTAGGTGCCACTTCAGCTGACCCAGGCTCTCCTACTAATTGTCAAGATCGAGTATATTTGCACGAATAGAGTAGATCAGAAACTTTCAAAACATATGACATGAGAAAACACATGAATAGAAGCAAGACAGAAAGTTTTTCCTATCAAGTGCCCTATAACCTCCCAAAGATGGATATGGACATCTATATACCAATCTGTGAGACACTATAAGACACCTTGCTCTTGACTCACGAGCCAATAAAACCTAGACCTTTGATACAAAACATGTCACGACCCAAAATAGGACCGCAACTAAAGAGAGTAAAGTAAAGAGAAAACAACCACAACATTTAAAACGGAATCCTAAAACCTAGAGTCATGAGTACAAGAGCATCTAAAGTGGTACCAATGAGTAAACACAACTATGTCAACCAAAATACAATGTTGTCAAATAATATCTAATACAAAGTCTAACATGGAAAGCAATAGAGGGAAAATCTCAAAAAAGCGATAGCAACTCGAAGTCTGAGCCTCACCACCAAGATCAGGGATTGATGAAAGTTTTTGACTGAATAGAATCAACTACCCTATAGGGGTTCTTTGCTCAATCTATAGGGAGGAAATAAAGTAGGGGTGAGTACACCGAAATGTACCTCATAGGTTCAACAGACTGGGTAAGAGAATTCAAATAAGCGTATAATAACAAAAAAGCCTAGTACCTGCAACAAAGGGGTTAGTGTACAATATAACATGTAAAGGAGCATAACTAGATAACAATAACAATCAATGGTGCTAAGAACATATAAGGTATGAATGTCAAGTATGGGGGTCTCGTTGGACCATATGCTAAAATCTCTCAACCTTATCACTTGGGCGTGATCAAGGGTATCATTTCAACCTTGCCACCTCAGCATGGTCAAAGAGTTCCGCAATATCTCTACCTTTCCACTTCAATGTGGTCAAGGAGTGTCAGAATACTTCTATCTTTCAACCTTTGTGTGGTCAAGAGGTATCACAATATCCCTACCTTGCCACCTCTGCATGGTCTACGAGTGTAAAAATGGTACAATCCCTCCATTACTACCTCAACATAGGCACAGGGGTTTTGTGAAGAGTGATACAAAACCTCAACCTTGCTACCACAGCATAGTCAAGGGGTGGTACAATTGTATATGATGTAAATGCATGTCCATGCAACAAGTCAATATGTACAACATCAATAATAGGATAGTAATTAGATAACCCTCATAGAATCAAAAGGGTGGTGTGCCAAATGTTTCAACTAGTACCACAAGTCATCATCAGGTCTCAACTTTCCACAATTTTCCAAATAATTAAAAAATGCCAACACACCAAGCTCACAAGTCCCAAAATACGTATAAAGGTCCAACATGTCTCAAGATCTCAGCCTTGCCACCTCAGCGTGGTCAAGGGGTGACACAAATGCTATGTGAGATGAATATACATCAATGTCACAGACCAAGATATATAATAACTTCATGACAAGAATATCAAGACACAATCATCCTAGTGCCATGGAGAGTAATAACAAATGCCTCAGTTAGTACAGAAAACCATTATCATGCCTCAGATCATCACAATTAAATTAATAGTCAAGTGTTCCAACAGTATCGAACCTCATACATCCAAACATATGCACATAAATCCCAAAAGTATTTCAAGGAGTTGCATGCCTTATGTAGGAATGTCCCAAGTATCATAATGTCTTAGGTAGTACAGATGAAGCATGAGATGTGTACATGTCAAAGCCCTAACTCAAGTATATGCAACAATAATAAAAATGATAATAGATGAATGCAATAGTCATAACATCAAAAGGACTATGTCAAGTGCATCGACCAGTACCACCATGCCACTATTAAGTCTTATATCACCACTCTCTCATCATTAATCACATGCAAAAGAAACCTGACCCGCAAGTCCCAACATCTACTCATAAATCTCGAATGTATGCCAAATATTGTCTACTTACCAAAAAACTCCCCAAATAGAATAACAACTCTCAAATTATCATAATAATAACATGATATCAACATTATCAAGATTTCCATCTTAATTTATCAATATGATTATCCATTCAAATTTGGCATAACCAGTATCATGTTTTCTTCACAAGCGTATCATATCAATCTAGTTACTTAGAAGCCAAACTGAATCTTCTAATTACCACATGAACGTATTCAATAACTCAAATCTAGTCCCAAAAGGGTTAGTTGAATCTACCTCAATGCCTAAACTGCACTTGTATAAGCTTTCAATCAACTCCAAGCTCCAAATAATCACCGACTTAATCAGTCGCTATAAAAATCGATACGACATATCAAGAGATGAATTATGATACTCATAGTGATACGAATTAAGCTTAGCAACAAAATGGTAAAAATTAAGACTAAAATTTGAAGTTCCCAATTCAGAAAATTGACTTGAAAATCAGGTTCGATATGAAAAATCGAGTTCATGGGTGAAGTTCCCACAAAAATAAAAGTCAAATCGAAGGAAAAATCATCATTTAATGTTCCCAAATCATAGACCAAAAATCCCCAATTTACGACATTCAAAATATTGAAATTCAAGATAAAAGTCATGAAAACTAATCAAAATAACATTAGAAACACTTACCCAAAAGAATACTTCAAAAACCTTCAGAAAAAATTGCTCAAAAAGCTTAAAATTTATGAAAATGGATAAACATCGCCCCAAAAGCTTAAAATTTATGAAAATGGATAAAAGGAAGAGTTGAAAATGTACTCTGCGAACGTGAAGCACTGAACCATAATGACTTCCACGAACACGGAGCTAGGGCCCATGAACGTGGAACCTAAGGCAGTTGTGGACCAAGGCGTGTACGCAGAGAAGAGTTTCATCTTCACTAGAACCAACAACTCAACTATGATAAAAAATGGAATGGGCCCCCAAAAACTTAGCTTGAATCAGAATTACACAAACCAAATATGTACCCATATCAAAAGTAGTGATTCAGACTCAACGAAATCATTAAAAATTGATTTCAAGGTCCCCTCGACACATTTATCGATGTAATTCAAATAAGCTAGTTTAAAACTCAAAATTTAAAAACTACCCTCGGGAGCTCCAAATATTATGAAGAGACCATTTATAGCATTAGTTTCACTATTCAAAACTACTATCCAAGCTTCCAAACTCTGAATGTTGACCAAATGTAAACTTTGACTCTAGAAAAAACTAAAAGCACAACTACGGATCAAAAATCTTCCTTAACTCGGAATCTAGTTCTGTAACTTCTGCTAGACTAGGTTCAACGTTCCAGAACTAATGAAATTGATGGATCTCAGACCCGACACCTAAAACTAAAAGTGGTACAAAAACTTACTTTTTCAACAACTTAACCTTCCTAAAATACAGAAACTTGTATTTCTAGCTTTTTAAAATCAAGATTTCAGTTCCAACAACACAGATAGTTTAAAATGGGTCCAAAACAACTTATGATTGAGCAAAACAGTAATTTTCATAGATAAGCTCAAAAATGACCAATTAGGGTTATTACATTTTCCAAGCCCATGAACATGAGGAGTGTTACATTTATCAACCACAAGAAAGGGCATATGAGTGTGAGGCAGTATGCCCTATAGTTCACTAAGCTCTCCAAGTATGCTCCTTTTATAGTTGCAGATCCAAAGGCCCACATGAGCAAATTCATCTCTGGTGTATCTGACATAGTGTCTAAAGAGTGTAAAATGGCCATGCTAGTAAGAGATGGACATCTCCTGATTGATGACTTATGTTGAGCAAATAGAGGAGGAGAAGCTAAGTGAAAGGGATAGGGAGTCCAAAAGGGCTTGAGTAGATGGTGGGGGATACTTCCACAAAAGGAGTGGAGGTCACAAGTTCTAAAGTGGACAAAAACAAGGTGGACAAGGGTCTACCAACACTCCTTCTCCCTTGACAACTAAAAACAAGGGGGTAGTGATGTACTGTCAAAAAATAATACTTTTAATGCTTAAAACTTGAAATTTTGTGTGTGCTCAAAGCTATGTTAGTAGATTTTATTTGTTTTTATGTATGTTTTGCAGGATTATAGGGTTGGCATATTTTTGGGCTAAGTGTGCAAAAATTGAAGTGTTTGTTGTTACCCTTTACGAACCGTGGAAGTTTCCTCAAGCCGTAGAGTATGTTTCATAGAAAAATCCAGTGAAGGGGAGGTTTTCTAAAGATGAATCTACGAATATGCTGACGAGCCGTAAAATATTGTATGAGTCGTAGATATGGTGTTGTACCCTGAGGATCAGAAATTTTGCCTATAGCTTCATAAAAAGCCTTTTCCATGTGTTATTGTCAAAAACCTATACATTTATAAAGGCAAATCATGCATTCTAAAGATTAGAAGCATGCATGATATTTAGGATCACATGTAGGAAAATGAAAAAGGTGGAAGAAAAAGATAAAATGAAGAACCAAACTGCATATTGCACATTTAACACAATAGATCTTTGCAAACATCGAGACATAAAATAAAAGAGATAGGTTTATTGTTCAAGTGGAACTCTAAAATAATGTAAGAACCAAAGGACAGACTTGTACTAATTAAAAAGTCTATAAAAGATTCGATCCTATTTGGGAATGCAATAGATCACAGCCAAACAACAGTAAGATCACAATCAGACACTTGGTTACCTCATTATTATTACCTTTTTGAGAAGGATGAATTCATTATTCACTGAATGGTACATAACAATCCCATTTTAACAACAACATACTCAGTGATAATCTCACAACAACGCTACCTTGTATAGATAAAGAGTCAATTTCTGATAAATCTTGGGCTTCCTTGCCCTTGGCAGGCCACTTAATGGCCAATTGAAATTTTCTATTCCATGGAAACATAGAAGCTTTGGAATTCTTTCCAAGCGTTTAACCTTTTTTTCCTTCAGGTATTCTAATCACATACGAATTTCTACACTGACAAACAATGTTCACAAAGAACTTTTAAGGCAGGAGATAAAGTCTCTCTCAAGATTTAGCATTGCCTACAATCATCAATAGAGTTGAGGTGAGACCTCGAGCTAATTGCAAAATTTTGTAGTCCCTACATATCTTTAGAAAGAGTCGGGCTGGTTGTTTACCAATTAGAGCTACCCCCCGGGTCACATGTGCACATGATTTTCCTAGTGTCTCAAATGAAGCTTTGAGTTGTCCAGACATCATTTTTTTTCACCCATCTTTAGAAGCTCCCACCTTTTTCTCTCTTGGTGACTCATCTCATAACCTCAGGGTTGGGAGTGGAGGGTGCTTACCATCCGAGCACTCTCTTCTCATTAGTTTATGTATGTGTTTTACAAATTGGCCAAGAAGTTGGCAAGCTCTTGTATTATACACTCTCTCTTATTGGTTATGTACAAAAGTTGTAGCTCTATGAAATTTCCTCTAACTATGTGTTTACTATGTCACTCAGACTATCCAAAAATGCTGCCCCGCTTGTTTTTCAGACTCCTTTTTCCAAAAAATCTATTACCCCTTCTTTATTTTTTAGTTTAGACAATAAGAAAATGTAATAACAATTAACTTTTGACAAATACAGTTATGTATTTTACATTTTAATCTCATTGTCATAGCTGAAAAGTACCTATACTCTTCCCATATAGGCAAAAGACTATGACATTTTTATCACTATGTTAATTTTTTTACAAATTTAGTTGGTTCATCTTAGGGATGCAACTTATCTATATTTTTTTGACTTTGTGGCTTGTAATTCAAATGATGGAAAAATTAACAAAATTGTTCCTGTGCTTCTCACCGAGTTCATCATACAATCATCTAAATTAATCTTATTGAAAAATCAAAATAATTTTTTTTTTGAGAAGGAAACCTCAAAAGAAAAAGTCTTTGGACAGATATATGACAAAGTCTAACCATTACTACCAGAATC
>JAPFFP010103753.1:0-19417 GCA_026153255.1 Solanum medicagineum
CCATGTGTTTGATAAAAAATCCTATTATGATTTTCTTGAGGAATTAAAGGCTCAATGCATGTCTTATTATTTGAATGACTATATGATGATGAAAGAAATGTATGGGTATGGTATTATCTCTATGATGTTGGGAAAATGACCAGGCCTCACTCGGGAGATTATAGTCCCAGGTAACTTTGTTGGGGGGTTTGTACCTCGATCACCTCGCTCGGGAGGTGGCAGGCCCTTGCAACCATGTCGAGGGGTTTGTACCTTGATAAGCACGTTGGGGGGTTTGCACTCCATCAACCACATTAGGAATTTTGTACCTCATCAACCACATGAAGGGGTTTGTACTTGGATTTTCACTAAAGTGGTCCCTCCTTAAACACGGATTATGTCCGATATAACCATCGTTTTACTTTAAGCATCATTCATACATGCTATATTGCTATATGCTTATTCATTGCCTATGTTATGCATTTTGATTATGGTGCTTATCACTTGTTGCATTACATCCTACATACTTAGTACATTCAAACATACTAACACATACTCTATGCCTACATGATGTCACCATGTAGGAACTGGAGCCCCGCTTGAGCATCTCTATCCACATGGCTAGTACGATTCCACTCAAGCTTGTTAGTGAGTCCTCCATTCTGGGGACATTGCTTATTGTCTCATGTTATATTCTAAGACTATCTTTCTTTTATGTAAATGTTGACTATGAGGGTGAGCCTGGTTGCTTGTCTTGGGCCCCTCTCTTATCAATGTAGTAGAGGAGTTGTTGGATATGTCATGTGTAATGTTATAAGCTTTGACTCTCTCTCTTGACTCTTGTTGTTATGATATGAATGATGTCCCTTAGCCTCGGTTATCCTTATCTTTACTCTTTTGTTGTATTTTATTGCTTCTGTGACCAACAATGTGTAATGATATGTTAGTAGGCTTGCTTGGGGTCCCATCGGGTTCCCCTTGTGCCGTGTCACATCAAGGCCCTAGACTTGGGTTATGACATTAAACAACACAAATAAGCTTGAATTGATGGCTTGAAAGTGAACTTAGATTGAGCTTTCCCTGAGAATCCCCCGGTTAGAGTTCGAAAAGAGAATTCGAAAAGCGTTTGAGCGAGTGAATGAGATGCTAAGTGTATTGAATAAGAACGAATAGTAATAAAGGAGTTTAAACTAATTTAGGGGTCACACATCTCATTGAGGCTTCCATAAGGTGTCTCCTTGGTCCAAGACTTTCTGGAACCAAATTCCAAGCATCACATAAGCTATACAATATCTGGGTGCTTACATTGAGTGTCTGCAAAATGATCCTAAGGTGATTGACATGCTCCTCCTTATATTTGGAATATACTAGAATATCGTCAATGAACGTGATCACGAATATGTCAAGATATTTTCTGAATACTCTTTTCATAAGGTCTATAAAGGTTGCAAGTGCATTTGTCAACCCAAAAGACATCACCAGGAACTTGAAGTGACCATATTAGGTTTGGAATGCCATCTTCGAGATGTCATATTATCTCACTTTCAATTGATGATAGCCTCATTTGAGGTCTATCTTGGAGAAAACAGTAGAACCCTGAACTTGGTCAAACAAGTCATCAATCCTCGGAAGGGGATACTTATTTTTCACTATCACCTTATTCAACTGACATTAGTCAATACACATCCTAAGGAAACTATCCTTCTTTCGTACGAACAAGAAAGAAGCACCACATGAAGAGACATTCGGCCTTATAAATCCTTTCTCTAACAAATCCCTCAACTGCTCCATCTCTTTCAACTTCGCAAGGGCCATTCTATTTGGCAAAATAGGAATAGGCTATGTGTCAGGGAGAACATCAATTCCGAAGTTGATCTCCCTATCAGGTGGAGGCAGATCCTCAGGAAATATATCAGGAAACTAACAATGGGGACAAACTTAAGAGTAGGAGGCTCAACAACATCAGACTTAACTCGCATGAGGTGGTAGATACATCCCTTAGAGATCAGTTTTCGGGCCTTGAGGTAAGAAATAAACTTACCTTTTCGCATAACAAAATCTCCCTTTCACTCAATTACAGGCTCATTCAAAAGTTGGGACTTGATAGTCTGTGTTCGGCAATTAATTGAAGCATAGCAGGCATGAAGCCAGTCCATGTGAAGGATCATGTTGAAATTGACCATCTCTAACTCATCAAATCAATGAGGGTATCCCTATGATAAATAGATACCACATAATCCCTTAGATTCTCTCAGCTCAAATGGACTCATAAACAGGATGGAAATAGAAAACAGCTCAAACAAGCACTTAAGAAGAATCTCAAATCTACTCACCACATATGGCATCACAAAAGAACATGTTGCACATAATGAAGTAAAGCATAGTAACAAAAGGTAAAGAATAGAAACATACCTGTCACAACATCTAGTGGAACCTCTTAGTCTTGTCGGTTCCCCATTGCATATAGATGGTTTTCCCTACCGCCTGCCCCTGGTGTCAAACCTCTCTGGTTACCCCTCGTTAGTGGTGCTGTGGTAGCGCACTGAGCCTTATTGCCCCACATTGGACACTTCCTCTGAAAATGGAACAGTTGTTCACACTTGTAGCAACTATTCCCTCCATCTCTACATTCTCCCGAATGCATCCTGCCATATTTCCCACAAGGTGGCTTCCTTTTATAGCCAAGAGTCGCACTGGCTTGAGACTATGCATCTGTGCCCTAATGTTTCGCTAACCTTGGAGCTTGTGGTCATACCTATGGCTCGGGGTTGGTGCACTAGCTGAAGATGGTGCACAGCTAGAGAACCTCTTTTGGAAATAGGACTTATCTCCCTTACCCTGCTTGATTTGGCTAGGCTTAGGCCCTACTGACCTTGCTTCTTATTTAGATGCTCCTATCTGTCCTTCTTCTTATCTTCCTCACTCTGTAGGCATAAACCATCATCCTGGAGATATCCATACCTGGGATCGGCAATTCTACCTTGCACTCCCTCTTCACCTATCTACCCAAAGCAAATACGAATTACCTCATCCTCGCTCTCATATCCTTGACCATCTCTGGGGCATACCTTGATAATTGGATAAATCTTAGGTTGTACTCCTTAACCGCTAGACCTTCTTGTTTTAAAAAACTCCTCTACCTTTACCTCTCTTAACTCTTGAAGGAAGAAGTGATCGAGGAAATGAGGTGCTCACAAAATATAGCACATTTGATGCCTAAAACAAGGGATTTTTTTGAGTTCTTAAAGTGACTTTTTATAGTTTTATGTGTTTTTGTGTTGATATTGCAGAAAAGTTAGGTTGGCATGATTTTGAAGAAAAGTTGCAGATTTTGCTAAAGCATAGGCCATACGAGCCCACCTACGAGCCGTAGGTGTGTCGTAACAAGAAATAGGGATCAAAAGTTCAAAAATCTGCCAAGTGAATGTCAATCTTACGAAGCCATCTTACGAGTCGTAGTTCATACTATGAGTCGCAGGGGTGGTATCAATAATAGGAATCAGAGAATAAAAGATTAGAAATCTGCCAAGTGAGGGTCACTAATATGAGCCCAGCCTATGAGTCATAAGGCACACTACGACTCGTACAAGTGGACTTGTAACAAGAATCAGAGGACCAAAATGTTGGACAAAAAATTGAAGAGCAAGACTACGAGACCAACACGCAAGTCATAGCTCAAGCAACGACTGGTACCTATGGGTCGTATCAGCTCAGTCCAAGATGCCAAGATCCTAATACGAGGCCCCGACTATGACTCATAGGCCATCCTACGAGTCGTAACCACGAAACTCATCAGATGCCAGTTGTCTTTTCTGCATAAATTTTAGGGTTGTTTTATACATACTATAAATAGTTTAAGTTAGGTTTTTGAGAGAGGAGGATGAGATAGAGACAAGAGTTGACACTTGTAAATGTTAGCCTTTGTCTGTGAGCTTTAAAATATTCTCCTAAGAATATTTTAGGGTTTCAACTTAGATTATTATTTTCCCTTTGAAAACCCATTTTTGGGGATTGCAAATCTTGTGCTACACACTTTGGAATTTATCAAACTTGTGGGTTTGCAATATGGGTGTCTTCACTTTCATTGGAGTTGGTAAAATTCTCAACTATGCATATTACTTGCATTTTTGTGTGTTTTATCTTAGCCATGAGTAGCTAAGCACCCACAACTTGGGGTTGTGGGAACCATGAGTAGTTGACTTGAAATGACCGACGTTTTGTGCATTTCTATGATTGGGGTTTTGCATGTATTGTCTATTTCCCTTCGTTATTAATGTTGTTCGGTAGGGGCCCACACCAAACCCCGCCTACTATCATGATCCTGACCAAGGTAGTGATGAATAGGAAAAGGAAATTAGATGAAAGGATTCAAATGATGTGTTCCCGTCTAGTCGACCAAACCTGACCAAGGGGAGGTTGACTGGGACAACAGGTAACGGTTAGATGGCACGCCATCGTAGCTGACCAATCACCATGGTGAAATTTGACCTTCACCTTCATAAGAGGGATGGAAGAACCTATGTTACCGTCCTGCATGCGACTCACCAACTGTAGTTATGTTATCTAGGGTATTTGAGTCAACGAGCAATGGGGAGAACAATTCCCAAGTTGTCCCGAAATTTGAGTGTTTTCTCGCATTTTAATTAGTGTTTATTTTATATTTATTTTTGAATCACATGAATCCCCCTATTTAGAGATTTTAATTATAGACACTAGAAATGATTAGTGGTGAATTTTTGTAGTCAAGCCTATATTCCCTGTGGTTTCGACCCTAACCTCTGTTAGGTTAATTAATGATAGCGATCACTCTCTTATTAGAGCGTGACCATCAATCAAAAATTATAGCACTGTTGCCGGGGAATACAACTAGGTTTTAACTTGAGTTCACGATTAGTTAATTATAGTGTTGATTAGTTAATTATAGTGTTGATTTCTAGAATCTTTTGTATTTAACTTTTGTCTTTTGTTTGTTGTTTGAATTTACTTGCAGGGAGTGCCAGGTTATATGCCGAGCACAAGGAGTCAAGGTGAACCTTTAGCTCTGATAAATTTGGAGATCCATAAACTTTTCAGAAGAATGGCTCAAGTGAATGAAGATGTTGCGGTTGAGGAGGAGATAAATCTGAATGATGAGGATTTAAGAAGAGAGGAGAATCTACCAAGGAATAATAGACCATAATTTAGGGACTTCAATGGAAACGCTTATGGTTGGAACCAATGCCGACTGAACCCTATGCCGATAGATATGACTGGCTCTATAGTACTGCCCCTTCTACAGGCAAATGCTAAGTTCACAGTCTCAAGTGGATTGCTCTAGATGATCCAAAACCGCAGTCTATTCACAGGGCTACCGTCAGATGATCCCTACCATCATCTCCAAAATTTTGTCTTTGTGTTCAAAAGTGTCATGGGGACACAAAATATTTCTATTGACGCTTTTAGATTAAGGGTGTTTTCATTGTCATTGACTGGCAATGAAGCTATACGGTTGTCTGAGCTTCCTCAAGGTACCATCACGAGTTGGGTTGAGCTACAGAGGTTGTTCCTGAAAAGATATTTCCTAAGGTTGAAGAAACTGAAGCTTAAGGACCAAATTAACAACTTTGAGCAATTGCCTGGAGACACTCTTAGCACTACATGGGAGAGATTTACCAAATGCTTGAAAATGGTCCTCAATTATAAGATTGTTGGTGATGCTTTGGTTGAGATCTTTTATAGAGTACTTGATGATAATAGTAAAGCATATGACAACACGATCATGGGAGGTGTTTTTCTTGATCAACCGTTTGAACTTGTCACTAAAAGAATGGAACAAGTACTGAAGACCAATCGAGCATGGGGCCAAAGTTAGTGGGGTACAACAAAGAGCTCTTGGGCGGTTACCACAAATAATGGGCAAGCAATGGTGAATGAAGAGGTTATGGAACAACTTGCTCAACTCCTTATGAGCATGGACTTGGTTATAAAAAACAATCAGGCAAGTGTGCAAGCGATAATGCATTAACCCCCAAGGACTCCAGTTTATGATGATCAATTCTTTGATGAGGATGCATGCTTTGTGAGCAACCAAGTGGCGAGCTTCCGGATCAACCCCCAAGGATCCTACTCGGATTATTGGAGGCAAGGTTTCAGGAATCAAGGTCCGAATTTCAATCGAGAAGGGGCATATAGAGATAATAGGGGTGGGTACTATGAAAGAGAGAGAGTGCCAGGTGCAGAATAGGGTAGAAGAGAAGGCTACTGGAATGGTCCCTAGGTGCCACCACATAACCGTGATGCCAGATCAAGTGGTTTGCGGATTGACAAAATGTTTGATAAATTGTTGAAGAGGAAAGATCACCATGATGAGACTTTGAAAGGGATGAAGACCAATATTGGATAGCGGTGATGACTCGGAGTGGCAAGAGCACAAAGAGAGCCCTCTTTGCGAAAAGTGAAAAATGAAAACCACAAGAAGAGAATAAATGCAGGAAGCAAAGCATGCAACACAAAAATGCAACCAAAGAAGTATAAAACCTTTCCTAGGCCCCCTCCTCCTTTCCCTCAAAGGTTTGGAAAGAGAAAGGAGGAAGGTAAGTTTGAATAGTTTTTGGTAATCCTTAAAAAATTGTTAGTAGACCTTCCTTTGGCTGAGCCCTTGAGAGGATGCCAAGACCTTCCAAATGGATGAAAGATCTAGTAACAAAGAAGCTCAAAGTAAGGCAAAATCTCTCCAGAAATGTTCAATATTATAGTGCCATCACTACAAAGTCATTAGTGCAAAAGCGCAAAGACCCGGGTGCATTCACCATACCATGCATTATAGGAGAACTAGCGTTTGCTAAAGCACTGTGTGATTTGGGAGCCAGCATCAACTTAATGCCTTTTTCGATATTCAGGAAGCTTGGTTTGGGAAGTCTTGTTCCTACAAAGATGCGGTTGTTGATGGCAGACAAAATAGTCAAGACGCCTGTGGGGATCTTGTATGATGTGTTGGTAAAGGTAGAAAAATTTATAATTCCCGCAGATTTTGTTACACTTGACTGTGAGGTTGATTTTGCAGTTCTAATCATTTTGGGAAGACCCTTCTTAGCCACAGGATGAGCATTAGTAGATATGGAGAAGAATCTACTTACTTTCAAGTTTGGCGAAAAAGCAGTGGTGTTTTAAGTGGGTTAGTAGGATGGGAAGAGTTTGGAGTTCCAAGTCATCTCAATGATTTCATTTGACGAAGATGATGGAGCCGAAATTCCAATAGAATTAAGGCTTGCTATTGATCCATTGGCAGCCGTGTTGATGAACTTTGATGGTGACAACATTCTTGATTATGAGGAAATGGTAAATGCTCTTGCGGTGTCATTTGTGCTGAGGTGGCAAGCAAGGATAGAATTGGACTTATGCAATAGGGAGACGCTACCTGCAAAAGCCTATTGTAAAAGTTCCACCAGAGTTTGATTTAAAGGCATTACCATCATATCTGAAATATGCCTACTTTGGAGAAAACAGTACATTACCTGTCATCATTGAAGTAGATTTAAGTGAAGCTCAAACAGAAGCCCTAGTCTCAGCTCTCAAGAAGTACAAGGGAGTCATTGGGTGGACAATTGCGAACATCATCAGCATACCCCCTGGGATATGCACTCATAAGATTTATCTAGTCAAAGATTACAAACTGAGTATTGAGCATCAAAGGCGATTGAACCCTCCAATTCAAGAGGTTGTGAGGAAAGAGATCATCAAGTGGTTAGATGCAGGAGTAATCTTCCAAATTGCTGATAGTGAGTGGGTGAGTCTTGTGTAGTGTGCTCCAAAGAAGGGAGGCATCACAGTGGTGCCTAATACAAAGGACGAGTTGATCCCCATGAGACCAGTCACCACGTGGAGAGAATGTATGGATTATAGAAAATTAAATGCTTCTACTGAGAAGGATAACTTTCATATGCCCTTCATGGATTAGATGCTTGACAGACTAGCAGAAAAGGGATCGTACTGTTTCTATGATGGGTATTGCGGGTACAATCAAATTGTTATTGCACTTGAGGATCAGGAGAAGACAATGTTCACATGCCCCTATGGTACTTTGGCATTTAGGAGAATGCCCTTTGGACCTTGCGATGCTCCAGCTACATTTCAGAGATGCATGATGTCCATGTTTATGGATATAGTTGAAAGCACTATTGAGGTGTTCATGGATGACTTCAGTTTCGTTGGCCAGCTATTTGAAAAATGTCTTTTACATTTGCATGCTGTGTTGTAGAGATGTGTCCAGAGCCACTTGGTGCTAAACTGGGGAAAAATATCATTTTATGGTCAAAGAGGGCATCGTGCTTGGTCGTTGAATTTTGAACAAGGGAATTGAGGTAGATAAAGAAAAAATTGAGGTAATAGAAAAATTGCCACCACCAATTTTGGTAAAAGGTATCAAAAGTTTTCTAGGTCATGCCGAATTCTACCGTCGTTTCATAAACAATTTCTCCAAGATCACACAACCCTTGTGTAAGTTTCTAGAAAAAGATGAAAAGTTTGTGTTTGGTTATTCATGCATGCACGCCTTTGAAGAATTGAAAATAAGGCTAACCACAGGGCCCATTATTGTAGCTCCGGATTGGTCACAACTATTTGAGCTAATGTGTGATGCGAGTGGGGTTGCACTCGTGTGGTGTTGGGAAAATGAAGAGAGAGAGTCCTACACTCAATCTATTATGCTAGGAAAGTATTGAATGTGGCTTAAAAGAATTACACCGTGATCGAACAAGAATTGCTTGCATTTGAAATATTTCGTTCATACTTGTCGAGAGCTAAAGTGATTGTGCACACAGACCATGTGGCGCTCAAATATCTGATGGCCAAGAAGGATGCAAATCCAAGATTGATTAGGTGGGTAGTTCTCTTGCAGGAATTCAATTTTGACGTAATTGGTAGAAAAGGGTTAGAAAACCAGGTTGCTGATCACCTTTCTAGATCGAAAGATGAGGCTATAGTGAAATTTGATGATGGGATGGACATAAATGACTCATTCCTCGATGAAAGAGTTCTGCTAGCGTCACATGATCTTATACCCTGGTGTTCAGACTATGCTAACTATTTGGTGAGTGATGTAATGCCCCTTGATTTGAATACCCATCAACGTCGCAAGTTTATGCATGATGTAGTTCTTCTGGGATGAGCCATATTTGTTTCATATTTATGCTGATAGGATCATCCATAGATGTGTTCCAGATGTAGAGATAATGAGCATTCTTGAAGCATGTCACTCTTCATTAGTAGGTGGCCATCACAGTGGAGCTCAAATGACTTACAAGGTGTTGGAGTGTGGCTACTATTGGTCATCTATTCATCAGGACGCCCATGATTATGTAAGGTCGTGTGACAGATGTCAAAGAGGGAGGAGTTTCGCGAAGGCACGAACTTCCCCTAAATCCTATTTTGGTCATAGAACTGTTCGAGGGCGTTGATTTTATGGGACCATTTGTTAGCTAGCACGGTAATAATTATATTCTCGTTGCAGTTGATTATGTCTCCAAATAGGTAGAGGCAGTAGTGCTACCGAACAATGAGGGTAAAAGTGTTACAGAATTTCTCTGAAAAAGTATTTTTTCCAAGTTCTGTACGCCTCGAGTAATTATTAGTGATGGAGGTTCTCATTTCTCCAACTGACTGTTTAAAGCCCTCCTTGAAAGATACGGTGTGAAGCATCATGTCGCAACCACATATCACCCCAAAACTAGGGATATAAAGCAAGTCTTATCCAAAATGGTGAATGTGAAATGTACTAATTGGTCAAAGAGGTTGGATGATGCTTTATGGGCCTACCAGACTGCCTTCAAAACTCCAAACAGAATGTCTCCTTATCAATTGGTATTTGGAAAGGCCTACAACATGCTGGTTGAACTCGAACACAAAGCATTGTGGGTACTAATGAAACTGAATCTAGATTGGCATGAAGCAGCAACCTCTAGGTTGATGCAAGTAAATGAGCTTGATGAGGTTAAACTACGAGCCTATGAGAGCTCTGCTTTGTACAATCAACGAATAAAGGTTCAGCATGATCGCAGAATTGAAGATCACTAGTTTGCCGTGGGAGACATGGTATTGCTTTACAACTCTGGGATAAGGTTGTTTCTTGGAAAACTCAAATCTAAGTGGATGCGACCTTTCAGAGTTGTGCGCATTTTTAGCCATATTGCTATTGAGTTAGAGAGTAGGGATGGCAAAACATTTAAAGTCTTTGGACAGAGGGTAAAAAGGTATATGGGTGACATGGTAGAGGACAAAAAAGTGGAAGATTGGGACCTTTAAGAGACATGACTGCAAAAGCTTCTTGTCGTTCCGCGATATTAAATCAGGCGCTTCTTGGGCGGCAACCCAAGGTATGCCCCTTGCAACTTTTTGTTCTTGTCTTTACTTTGAGGACATAGTATCATCTTTTGGTGGGGTGATGGAAGTTATGGATTAAGGTGAAGTATGAGTGGCCTCAAGTCCATAACTTCCGCTATTTTTGATCCAAAGATTTTCTTGCCATGATTCTTTTTCCTTGTGGATGCTTATATTCTTGTTGAACCCGCATGTTTTAGAATGTGTAAATAAATTGTGAATGCATAGTAATGTTACTTATTGGCATATATGTTGTTCTGTAATGTTCCCTAAATTTTGATGAAAATTCGGTACCCTCAAATTCTTTTTTGGATTGTGGTTATTGATGCACTTGTACATTTTGAGTATTTGGCAATGTTTGTTCTGATATTGTTAGGGTAAGCTGAGGCTTGAAGCATGACCTATGAATCTATACTTGATTGTATGTGCAATGCCATATGTGTTGTGAGCTTATTTGGATGCATTTATGTATCATGTATGGACTCAGAACTTGCCCTCGCACCCTAAGCTTGGTACAGTGACTTAGTTGATTTAGAGGTGATCTTAGGCCTTTATTCTGATAGGAAGCCTACTTTTGCCTAAATTACCTACCAAATGAACTAGTGAATCCCTTGTTCTGGATGTTTGAGCTTCTCATGCACTCATTCTTTCTTGGCACCTTGCTGACTTAACCTTATTTGATGAAATACCCTGATATTTGCCCTGATCTATCCTTGAATATGTGAACCTTGATTGAGGCTAAATGCCTAAGTTGAAGGTGGCTACATTAGTGGCCTTAGTTTTAGACATAGATATTGTGTACTTTACCTTAGGCTAAAAGCCTAAGTTGAGGGTGGCCCTTATTATGATAAAGTAACAAAAATGAGGTGGTTAGTTGTGGTGAAAAGAAAGAAAATGATTAATCATGAGCCGGGTGAAGAAAAAGAAAAGAAAAAGTGCCTTGATCTGAAAAGAGGTGCAAAAATGAGTTTGAAATTGAGGCACAACTTTAAAAAGTGAAAGAATAGCCTAAGAAAAGCTTGAAATGGTGGAATAAGGAGGAATTAGTGAAATTGGATGGCTTATGAAGGTAAAAGTGTTGGTAAGCATGGTTCAAGGATAGCTTATAGTCACTAAATGCCTAAAATGCCATACTAAAGCACCATGAACCTATGTTACAAGCTTTTAAGTCCTAAAGTGATCCAATCCACTTTGTCACCAAGCCGAAAGATGAGTATAATGGCAAGCTTATGGTGTTAGTCATTGTGCATGAATTTCAATTGTGAGAGTGACAATGTTTCCTCAGTCCCTGAATTCTAAGTGCTTTTGAGTGAGTGTATGAGACTTCTTACTGGTGAGGGCATTTTGCTCTACTTGACTAGCATATGACTATACCAGTGATTGTGTAAGGTTGATGCTCCTTAGCTTATCATAGTTTGATTTCCAGATGTATCGTTGTGTCCTTGTTTTGCTGAATAACCTCAAAATCCTGCTTTAAAAAAGGGCTATAGGTACCTAAACCTGAGGAGTTGATATATATGTCAATAGTATAGTTGTTATGTATTTCTCTTTGTCTGTGTAGGTTGAGTCATCGCTTGAGGACAAGCAACAATTCTAAGTTGAGGGTGATGATGTGCTGTCAAAATACAACACATTTGATGCCTAAAACAAGGGATTTTGTGAGTTCTTTAAGAGACTTTTTATAGTTTTTATGTGTTTTTGTGTTGATATTGTAGAAAAGTTAGGTTGGCATGATTTTGAAGAAAAATCACAAATTTTGCTGAAGCATAGGCCATACGAGCCCACCTATGAGTCGTAGCCCAAGCTACGAGTCTTAGGGTGTGTCATAGCAGGAAACAGGGATCAAAGGTTTGGAAATCTTCCAAGTGAGGGTCAATCCTACGAGGCCATCCTACGAGTCGTATTTCATACTATGAGTCGCAGGGTGGTGTCATAACAGGAATCAGAGACCAAAAGTTTAGAAATAAGCCAAGTGAGGGTCACTCCTACGAGTTGTAAGGCACACTACGACTTGTACAGGTGGACTCCTAACAAGAATCAGAGAATAAAAATGTTGGACCAAAAGCTGAAGATCAAGACTACAAGACCAACATACAAGTCGCAGCTCAAGCAACGACCGGTTCAGTCCAAGATGACAAGATCCTGATACGAGACCCTGACTACGACTCGTAGGCCATCCTATGAGTCCTAACTGCAAAATTTATCAAATGCCTGCTGTCTTTTCAACATAATTTTTAGGGTAGTTTTGTATATACTATAAATACTTTAAGTTAGGTTTTTGAGAGAGGAGGACGCGAGAGAGACAAGATTTTGACACTTGTAAATATTAGCCTTTGCCTTTGAGCTCTAAAATATTTTCCCAAGAATATTTTAGGGTTTCAACTTAGACTGTTATTTTCCCTTTGAAAACCCATTTTTTGGGAATTGCAAATCTTGTGCTACACACTTTGGAATTTATCAAGCTTGTGGATTTGCAATTTTGGGTATCCTCACTTTCATTAGAGTTGGTAAAATTCTCAACTATGCCTATTACTTGCATTTCTGTGTGTTTAATCTTAACCACGATAGCTAAGTACCCACAACTTGGGGTTGTAGGAACCACGGGTAGTTGACTTGAAATGACCTAGGTTTTGTGCATTTCTATGATTGGGGTTTTGCATGTATTGTCTATTTCCCTTCATTATTAATGTTGTTTGGTGGTGGCCAACAAAAACCCTGCCTACTATCACGATCCCGACCAAGGTAGTGGCGAATAGGAAAAGGGAAGTAGATGACAAGATTCAGTTGATGTGTTCCCATCTAATCGACCAAACCTGACCAAGGGGAGGTTGACTGGGACAATAGGTAATGGTTAGTTGGCACACCATGGTAGCCAACCAAGCTCCATTGTGAAATTCGACCTTCACCTTCACAAGAGGGATGGAAGAACCTAAGTCACCATCCTGCATGCGATTCACCAACTGTAGTTATCTTATCTAAGGTATTTGAGTCAACGAGCCATGGGGAGCACAATTCCCAAGTTGTCCCCAAATTTGAGTGTTCTCTCGCATTTTAGATAGTGTTTATTTTATCTTTGTTTTTGAATCACATAACCCGCCCCCCCCATTTAGAGATTGTAGTTATAGAAACTAGAAATGATTAGTGGTGAATTCTTGTTGCCAATCCCTGTATTCCCTGTGGATTCGACCCTAACCTTGGTTAGGTTAATTATTGATAGCGATCACTTTCTTATTGGAGCGTGACCATCAAACAGGAAGGCACTCTCGAACTCATCCCAAGCAGCAGGCTCAGCATCCTCACCTTGACTCTCTTCCTACTAATTGTACCAAACATTAGCAAAATCCTTAGCAACATCCTTGAATTAATAGGTAGCAATCTCAACTCCCTCAGACTCAGTCGCATGTATGGTTTTCAGCACCTTCCACATCTCATCAATGAAGTTCTAAGGGTCCTCTTCAACTTTAGGCCCAGTGTAGACACCTGGGTTCATCCTCAGAAAGTCTCTCGATCTAGAGGCTGTCATTGGCTCATGGGACCTAGAACTAGGAGTCAGTGAGCCCTGGTTCCCGCTCTAGGCAGCCACTAATTGTGTGCGCATAGTGATAGCTCCTTTGAAGACATCCTCTGTAATGGGAGCAGATGGAGTGGTAGGTGTCACAGGAACACCAGTAGTTCTGGCTGATCGACCTCAACTACTCGTTTCCATCTAAGGAGGCACCACTAAAGAAGGGTTCTCAGCATTGCTAGCTGAAGCATTTCTCTGGGTTATGGTGCACCTAGGAGGCATGATTTGCAAGCGCACAACCCACGAGTTAGAAAAGAGTATTATAGAGTTTTAACTCTATCGCACGAACTCAAAACACAAAAAGGGTAACAATTCCTAACGTCCTATAGCCTCCTTCTCATGAAGTGTGGTGCACAACACACCCATAAACAAGACTCTACTAGACATGGCTTCATAGACTCCCTTGGTCTTTTGAACTCTATGCTCTGATACCAAATTTGTCACACCCCGATAGGGTACCCTTGGCGTGGCTGGCACTTGAAGAACTATGACTAATTCCCCAAGAGAACCACTTGGCCTCATTGTCACAGCAACTCAATAGCGGAAGAAAGAACTAAAATATAAGACATCGTAAAAATAAAGTATAAAACTATTTTATTATAAGTTTCAATGAAATAAGTTTGGAATACAAGATGCTCAACAAATCCTCTACTCAGTGTCTATGAAGCCTCTACTCAACAATCTACACGGTGTTATGACAGGCCATGAACAACCCAAATCAAAGTAAAGAAAATACTAGACCAGTTCAAAAGTAGATGAGCTCCTCCAGAAAGACGAAGGGCTCACCAACTTTGGGAAAATCACTGAATCAGACCTCAATGGTGCACGTGCTGAAGTCCTGTATCACCTGTATCGGCATTATGAGAAGATGCAGGACCAATTGGACATCAATACATGGAATATTCTAGTATGTAAAATAGCTCAAGAAATTAAAAGTCAACTCACTCATCTCGACTCCATAACTCATGCTCGACTTAGTACATGGAAGATTAAAAGTAGGTCATGCTTTTAAAAATATACTAAGTAGAGATAAACTTAGTTTATAATCTCGTGCACAATAAATGTTGCTTAGGAGTTTCTCTTAACCAACATCCACATCTTATCACCTTTAATTTGGTGATGCACAACAAACGCAACGTCGTCGCCACACCCGTGATACACTTAGCACGGCAAAGGACAATCAACTATCTCTTAGATCGATAATAAATGTCCACTTGTGGGAATAAAGTCACCAGAACGAGCTATACGACTATCTTGCACTAGCTATATAGTTTAATGGGATAAAGTAGATGTTCACTCCCCGCTCGATGCTCGATACTCCTCTCAAGACTAAAACATGCTCAACTCATCAATCAACTCAATTCTCAATGCTCAGTCAATCAACTCAAGACCCAACCTCACTGGGTTATCTTATCTCAACTTGTCTCATGTTACTCATCAATTCATTCAATCAATGCAAACCATCAAACTCAATTCAGTCTTAAACAGTCATTTAGACTCACTCAGTTTAACCCATCTTGAGATGAGAAATCCCACATCGGCAAAACACAAGCGAGATGTTAGGTATATAAGTAAAGAACTGGTTTATATATTGTGAGGTGCCTTTTGGGGTTAGCCCAAAGGGACAAATCCGTGATGGGCTAGGCCCAAGAGGGACAATACTTCATAGCGTTGGACCATGTCATTATAGATGGTATCAGAGCCACTCTTGTGCCAACCTTGTCCATGTGGGTCAGAGTTCAACTATGTTTAGACGAATCCAATACAGTGGGTAAAACTCTCAGCGGGGACATTGAGTCTGCGGTGTATGTAACAACCCTTCTTGAGATGAGAAGTCCCACATTGGCAAAACATAAGATAGATGCTAGGTATATAAGTAAAGAACTGGTCTATATATTGTGAAACGCCTTTTAGGGTGAGCCCAAAGGGATACATCCGTGATGGGGTATGCCCAAGAGCGAACAATACTTCACAGTATTGTACCAGGTCATTACAAAATCATAGCAATCTTGCTTCACGAATCTTCACATCAGTATCTAATTTTAAAATTTAAGCACAAATAGCTTTAAATCATAAGAAATATTCAGAAATAGACATGCCTCCTTGTGTCAGCATCACCAATTCATTTTCCAATAGCTGCAGCCTAGCAGTGTTCTTTTTAATAAACAATCTCTCAAGTATCTTTCAAACTTCTTTTGCTGAGTTAACATCACATACATGATGGGTGAGCTCTTTTTTATTGAAGTTCTCAGAGAAAAGAGCGTTTTCTCACATTTGACCTTCCATTTTCTCCAAGGATCTAAATTTTCTGGAGTGTTTGCTAGAATTTCTGCTTTAGCACCAGCAATAAGATTCCACAGGTCTTGACTTTGAAGGTATACTTCCATACACATTCTCCAATACATATAGTTTGTCCCTATAAGCTTCTCGACTCCATATTGCGCATTTGAATTATTTTCCTCATTTACTGACACTATACTACACAAAATATTTCTCTGCAATTTCAATCTCCTCCAACAAGACTAAAAGAACTTGATAGACAATAAGAATGAATAAATAATCAAATCACAACATGGATATGATACCATGAAGCAAAAAATAAGCAGACAAATACATGAATTTGTAGTATATTTGGAAATGGAATAGAGAAGAACGTTATTTTTCTAATGGATTTCGTTTACAGTAGATAGGCAGCTATATATGTTGAATCACTAACTTCAACTCCTCATTAGACTCTAACAACTTACTAAGACTTTTATCTAGATAAACTTCCTACAAAATAGCAATGGATTTGTTTGACTCAATAAACTAAAACAATGGTAAAACAGTAAAAAGAAAACACTGAAGATGCACCGAATTTCAACAACTTATCCTTTTTTAACTTTTTGCTTGGGGTAGTCCCACTTTTAATAAAGTATGACTAGTTCTAGGCAAGTACGTTGCATGTGTGTCTTGTGCAAGTCTCATGAAGTAACTCTGACTACATATATACATTCTCTAAAACACTTTTCTCATGAGGTCATGAGTTATTATTGGTCTACTAGTAAAGTAACCCTCAGTGTGTGCGAAGGAGCATTAAAGAAGATTCGAGAGGTGTCACGTGATAGAGTTTCTTTGGAAAAATTTACTAAATAAGTGCATCCAATTAAAAATATATATTCTATCAGTGACACCCCCTAAATCAAATTTACGCGTAGCTAGGTTGGTCTGGTGCTGAAATTCCACAGCTAGGTTGCATGTTTGACCCTACAGAGCTTTGTATAAAAAATATCTAGTATTATTTTATTAATTAAGTTAATTTTGAATACATCATATCATATCTATGAGTCGCTTCATTAAGTTCATACATAAAATAAATTTAATTTACGTGTTCTTTTGGACTTCCAAATAACCTGCAACTTCTTTTCCTCATTTCATTTCTCCATTCAATTTCCGTTAATTTAAGTTTTTCTCCTATTCAATTCTTTAGTTATGATATTGTTAATTTGTCACGCCTCGTGAGGGTACCCTAGACGTGGCCAGAACTCAGAAACTATTGCAAGACCCCAAGCGAACCACTTTGCCTCATCACATTCATTCATTCAACAACTAATTAATCAGCAGAAGACTAAAGATAATAATGGGAAATTCAAGTCTCAAATATCATATTAAACAAATTGGCTAGTATGAAAGGAACTAGCTCAACAAAGTCTCAACATCAATAACTCAACTCTAGTCTATGAAGCCTCTCTCACTATCAATTGGTGCCAATGGCAGACCCATGGATACCGCAAAGAAAAATAAAACTAACTCAAGTCTAACTCTAGAAGGCTAAATGAAAATAAACAGGATCCTACGAAGTAAAGGAGGCTCACCAACTCAGCTGACTGTAAAGATTTTCAACGGTGTGCTTGTTGACAATCTCTAGTACCTGCCTTTGCATCATAAAATTACGCAGCCCAAATGGACGTTAGCACGTGGAATGTACAAGTATGTAAAATGGCTGAATGAAACAGATACAACTAGCATAATATAGAAATAGCATCAACTCAGAAGATACTCAATCAGAATGTCAAATGTGTATCAAAAGCAAGAATAAAGAGTAGACAAATGACTCATCAATACCAATCAGACCTTATCAATCAACTAAACTCAACTCAGAGTACTATCAGTGTGAGACCTATCTGGGAGTTTCTCTTATACCACAACAATAACTTATGAGCCAGTGATCGTACAACAATCCCGATCTGGTGTTGCCATAACCATTCAGTACTTTCCAGGTAAAGAACAACTCGAATCCACAATGGATCGGATAATTAACCGATCAATTCCTATTGTTTCAGCTTAAAAAGAGGGGGCATGTCTGACTCTAACATACTTAGTCCTCAAAATAGGAAATTATCTGACTTTAGCGGACTTAGTCCACTAAATAAGAACTTGTCTAACTTTAAAAAACTTATTCCACTCCTATGCTTGGTGATTAATTATTGAGTTCGAGTGGGACGTACTCTCGCTCAATTCGGTACTAGATACTCCTCCCAAGACTCAATACTCATAAAACAATCAATCTCAATTAGTCTCATAGAGACTATCATCATCTCATTAGCTCAAACTCAATTAGTCATTTCAGCCTATCAACTAAATCATCTCATCAACTCAATTCTCATTAAATAGCTTAAGACTTAGATTAATCATTAGGAGGAAGTAAATTAGACAAATCTCTAGAGTTCAACTATGAATACTCATGGGATTAATCATTAGGAGGAAGTCAATTAGACAAATCTCTAGAGTTCAACTATGAATACTCATGGGACCATCAAGCTCTTATCAACTCCACATCATGCTTATGTCAAAATCAAAATCATCCTTCCCGACTCAAGGCTCTACACCCAGTCCCTAGGTTCATGCATTCTTTTATAAAGTAACATATAGGGTTTATGAAATAACTCATGTAAAATAATTAAATATGTAAACCAAGTTTATGATGATCATCAACATATGTGTGTATAAATATATACACACATTGATCGTATTTTATGTTTAAGAGGGTTTGGAAAAGGTCTGGAATCCCCTTATGAAAAACTAGAAAATTTCACTTTTGTCGTACGATGTCCGCGACGCGGACTTGGCCATTTTTGGAGTTTTTTCATCAAAAATTCTCTGTTTGAGTTTTACAAATCTTTAGAAATATTAGGGAAAAGTTTAAGTATAACTCCCCATCATTTGCGCGTTGCACACTTGTCGGACACTCATTTTGGAAATAATTTTCGCATCTAAAAATTATCTTTTGATCCAATTTCTCCAAAAATCAACCAAGACCATTTTTCCACACAATTTTTCATGCTGATGGCATTTCTGGCCTCGAATTTACAATCGAACCTTGGGAAGACACATTATGTGCAGATCTCTCCTCTAGAGGTATTTTTCTAATTTTAATGGGTGTCATATTATCTCCCCCTTGTAATCATTCGTCCTCAAATGATGAGTAAGGATAAACATCAAGGCACAAATAATAATGAAAGCTCCTCCTGGTAGTCAATC
>JAPFFP010103773.1:0-19413 GCA_026153255.1 Solanum medicagineum
ATATAAAAAAAACCGCATTTAATGGTTTGGTTTGGTTTTTAAAAAATCCGCACCAATCCGCACCATGAACACCCCTAGTTGTACATATCCAGGCTCGCATTATACAGATGAAAAAGACCGACGATGGGGAATTCCTTTATTTGTTATTGCTTTGCAGGCATTTATTGCAAAAGTTTGGACACTGTAGGCCTATTGTTGTTGTTGATGAGAGCCATCTTAGGGGTCCATATAATAGGCAATTCGTTTCTGCCAGCACAATGGATGGAGCAGGTATGTATAAATATATGATTGTTGTGGAATATGTGTTTTTTTAATTTTTTTTCTTTTTTTTTTTTTTTGCTAATGGTTCTGTGAAACTTGTATAATATATAAGACACATTTTTCCACTGGCTTATAGTGTTATATATTCTGAAAATGATGCCTCTTGGACATGGTTTTTCAAAAATTTAAAACAGGCTTATGGTCAAAGAGTTGATATGTGTGTAGTTTCCGACAGAAATGAGAGCATCATAAAAGCTGTTTCGAGAGTGTATGATGGTGCTTCCCCATTATGCTTGTATATGACACTTGTGGAGTAATATTCAAAACAGGTGCAGAAAGTCTCATGAAAAATTAAATAATTTCTTTTATACAATGGTCAAAGCGTATACACAGTCCGAGTTTGATCGGCTAATGGAAACAGTTGAGAAGGTAGATGTAAGGGTGAAGGAGTACTTGCAGCTGGCTGGTTATGATAAGTGGGCAAGGGTTTATGCTTTAGTGCATCGAGGTGGTGTATGACCTCAAATCTTGCCGAAAGTATAAATGCATCACTTGTGGCGGCTCGCGAGTTGTTTTTAATTTTTTGATAGAAGTACATTTGATGTTTGGTCGATGGAACTGTGAGAATCAGAAGGAGGCATCATATAAATTTACACCTTTGATGGGTAAGTTCCAAAAAATACTGACCAACAATGAAGCGAAAAGTATAAAAATGACGGTAAGTTTACATTATTCATTATTGAATTTAATCAATGTTTTCTACAATTAGAATGTATAATTAATAACTTTACATTGTATTTGAATAGGTTGTGTCGTCGTCTGTTCATTTACATAATGTTAGTGATGAGGGGAGAAAATTTCTTGTGTGTCTTTCAAAACGGACATGTAGTTGCGGGCGCTTTCAGGTTGATGAGATACCATGTCTCCATGCTTGAGCTGTATTGAAGTTTAAACATTTCGAACCAGATGAATATTGCTCGTATCTGTATAAACCAAGCACAGTCTTGAAGACTTATGAGGTACCAATATGTTGTTTGCCGGATAGAAATGATTGGGTTATACCGGACATGTATTATTCGAGGTGGTTCTGCCTTCTTTATACAAAAGACTTCCGGATAGGCCCAAAATGAAAAGTAGAGACAAATCATTTTCCGAGATGATTTTATCAAAGGGTAAAAATACATGTAGCAATTGTGGAATTCCTGGGCACAATAGGCGTACCTGCAGAAATAGACCCCAAACTCCATAGGTTATCAATCATCAATTGGTCGTGTGCTTCGTTTATATTGTGCATTGTCCCAGTCTGCCCGTTTGAATAAGTTATTCAAGAATAATTGTTTTTTAGTTTGTTTTGGAATAAAGTAAGCGTCTGTGATGTTTTATATATTTTGCAATAAAAGTATATTTATTAGTTGTTATACAAAGATGTTGGTTTTAATTTTTTTGTATACAATGTTTACAACAATGTGTACATACCTGGGTGAAGATCAAATATGTATAATTCGAATTTTCTGGGGGCATATATATCCATGTCTATAAAATTTAGATGAGTGCATGTTTATATATATATTATATATATACTCTGTGTTTGCGACAAGATAAGATGGGAACATCATGAAGAGTGTGTTTGTGAAAGTACTTAACAGAAAATTGTAATGTATAAGAGTGTAATATTCTTAGGTGTATATCTATGTTGTATTCTTCAAGTCTATAACATATAAATATTTTTAGGTGTATATCTATGTTATATTCTTCAATTGTATAACACACATATAACTATTTAAGTTGTGTATATAATTATTTAAGCTCTGTATGGATATAAAGAGTTACTATGTATATTTAAGTTGTATATATATTATAACTTGTGTAATAATGTTTATAGGATCTGTTTAGTTAACTATTTATAGTTCTTTATAAAAATTAGAGCAGCCAATAAAATTCTGTAATGAAAATGACCGTGTTGGATCAGTAATGAGAAATATACACTCATATCTGTATTTGATTGTACTGTGTATATGGATATAAATAGAACACATCTAACTTTGAAAGAGGATATTCATTGACAAAATAAAACAATGGTTCCCTGTTCATTTGCATGTCCCAAAAAAACCAAAAATAACATCAAAATACTTTGTCCCAAGAATTGAAAAAAAACATCATTGTCTACATAAAAACCAGTGAAGTAGGATGTGTAATCCCAGCGAAGGTGTCAAGCATGTTGTGCTGCAGTAGGATGCTTAGCCATTGTCGCTCACTGCTTCATTTTTAACCTTTCGCGTCCCGTAATCCCATAACAGTGTGGCGTATCGGTTGAGCATCAGCTCTATATCAACTGGACTGTTTGGGATTCCATTACCCTCGCTCAAGTATTCTGAGTAGACAGCCATGTAGACTCCACAGTCCCTAGTTAAAAAAGACGGATGTAAATACATAAAATGGTATAGATATGTATAATTACAGCGAATGTATCAATCAATTCTTACAGGCTTCTCTAGTGCTGCTAAGGTATGTCGTTAACATGAACAACATTGAATGGGTCATCCTCCGAGTGTAGTTTGTATTTAGGGTGCACAATTGGGTCAATTCCATTGCAGTCATAAAAACCAGACGACACAAGGTAGGTAGGTATAAGCTGAGCAAACTTGTTTACCTCATTGAATATATATGCATCATGCGCTACTGATCTCATCGAGTCATACACCATGATTGCACGATCATTGAACGACATAACCACCAAGATCCAATGGGATTTGTCCTTCAAATTTACAGGGATCAAAATATTTATCAACTGTGTGCCATAGAACAGCCGCATACAGTCGAAACCCTTTTATGTACAGTCTGATGACCTCTTCTGAGCTTGCATTACAGGGGCCATTTTCGAGGTCGGAGTAGGCATCCCAGATTCTTAAAATTAGAGAACTAAAATGTCAGTCAACCATGCTATACGAAAAAGCAGTGTTTTTGAAGTACTTTGTCTTTTTTTCTCAGATAGTACATGATGACATCAATGTGCTGGAAAAAAAAGATTAATATATACAAGAGCTGATTATAGGATAGATATTAAAATTTATGATGAATTCAAATGTATAATTACAGTGATATTAGTGAATTGATTCTTACCGAATCCTCGATCAATTGTCCTTCGTAAGCCAACTTGTAAAATCAATTCTTATCTGCTACAGCCATCACCCCTAACTCTAGTGGAATCTGCATTTTTTTGAAGCCCTTCCTGTATCGGTCATCCTCGGGTCTTTTTCTATTCATTCATTGTGAGTTGGCGAATGATAAAATTAGTTAACTAATAAACAATCAAGAAAACATGACACCACATAATAGATTTCTTACTTGGTATGGTGTCTACCAAGCAGTCCTTCAGTCAACCATTTGAAAAAGAGCAGATAAAGGCCAGTATCAAGTATGTCGGCAATCCTATTGAACGAGTATTTTTGATGAAAATTTTTTGGCTTCTTTGATGAACTGCCTGTAACCACGAAAACATAAGCATATATGTATGTGTAAATTCTTACTGGATATTTATGTATAAGTATGTATAAAATATACATTTGTGTAACTGGTTACCTGATTCTGATCCAAAAGATGCCAAGAATGGCGAAACAGTATGAGGCCCAGGGCGACGGAGCCTCCGGAATAATGGAGGAGTCTCGGCAATTTCCAGCGGGTTGCTATCGACAATATTCATAGGGTGGACGACCATTCTTCTTTCCTAATTGAGTCTCTCTGGATTAAGGCTTGGTAGAAGCTCGTCTGGCAAGTCAAATTGTGATTCCGGTATCATTTTTCATCTATTTTAGACTTACCCTTTTCCTTCCACCTCTGGCTCTGCTGGAGTTACGGAATGACCTTGTAAAATCATTAGCTTATGCAGATTAATAATAGAAAAAGACAGTGTATTCGTATGTAAATTTATACAAGATAACATAATTCAGAAATCAAATAAATAGCTTGAATGCATGTATAAAAAGCAATTACACATATAGGCCAAATGTATGAAAACATAACTATGTATATGGTTTCTTTGAGTTCTATGTGTATAGTGACTACAGTGACCAATGAGTTCTATGTTAGCCCAGTGACTTCATTGAATACTATGTATCAATTAAGTGAACTGTATAAATATACATTTTTGTTTACTAACAGTGTCAAAAAATGTGTATCAACTTTAATGTATATTTACTTCAGAACACAGTACCCAAACTAACAGTGCTTAAAAAATACACAGTGCCCAAAAAAATGCAATGAGTTCTGTTCGTATCAAACTAACAGTGCCCAAAAGAAATACACAGTGCCCAACAACAGTGCCCAAAGTACATATCAATTATGTTTATCGACTTCAATGTCAATTGACTTCAGTACACAGTACCCAAATAAACAGTGGCCAAAATAGACAATACCCAAACTTACAGTGTCCCAAATATGTATATTGTATTCAATGAATTCTGTGTGTATATGTAATGTAGCAAATGTATAAAGTATATAAGATCATAAACATGTTATTATTCAACATAGAAAAAAATGTATGTGATAATTGAAAACTAGGTAATATACCTCTGAGGCATCCGGCTGCTGGGGAACGTATTGTCCGTGACTGTCGGGCTACTTATCTATTAGTGCAGGAGTTATCGACGGGGGTGAGAAGGGATTGGTCTGATAATAATCAAAATGTATATAGTCATTCGTATATATACAAATAATTATCTACATGTATTATGTGGATTTGCGTATAGATACTGAAATTGAGTGACAATCATAAAAAAGAATAGCTACTGAAATACCTCTGGGACAACCTCTTTATGAATAACGGATTAGCCTTGCCCATGTGGAGACTTATCGACAGCTCCGATTGATTTTATGGGTGCTTCTGCAGACTCACTCTGATAAAAGAACAAACAAAGATATACCCTAGAACTGTGTGAGTATTTGAGGTAACAGATGTGTATATATATAGATATAAGTGTATATATTCGTTAATGTTAAAGCATAATGAAAACACAAAAATATACATTCAAAAGTCATCGAAATGGATGGTGTTATATCTCATGTAAATTAGTTAAGAGGCAGCGCATACCTCAGGGTCCTGTGGCTTTTCACTGTGACCTATCGCAGGTTCACTGAATCCCTTATCAGCAACAACAGAGTCAACCCTCTCAACCTGATAATGACATACAGTATAATATAATTACAAACACTGTATTACTCTGTAATAAAAAATGTGTATTAAAAATCAAACCAATACCTCTAAATCCTCTGTTTGTAGGTAAATACATTGAGCTTGCGCTGCTGTTAGTTTGTTAAGTTAACAATGGGATCTAGTTTCCTTCCTAAACTCTCGTCCTGCAACATTTTTGAATTTTTTTGTTGTTATATCCTGATGTAATGTTTAAATAGTATAATATATTAAAAAAATATGCAATGACAGTTGTATAAAAATTAACTATACCAAGTGACAATTGATTTTTTTGTGTGGAAAAATATATTAAGTGTGCATATATATAAAAGTAAAATGTATAACAAATACCTGTTGCTTCCCAATTGGTGAAATTTTGGAATGGTCTTCTCCTGCTGGGTCGTTTCCACTGTTCATCTGTGGTTGCATGCATTCACCTTGTGGTACCTGTGTATATGCATAATAATGCGTTCATATCACAATTGTGAAAAATGAAAGATGTTGCCAAATGCATACAATATAGGTGTTATCGTAACCTCGGAGATGATTGGACCGGTTCTTTCTCTATTGCACTGCAACTCACGTCGGCAAACTGAACATGTGCTTCAGATTCAATGTTAATGCTTGGTGATTTCTGTGCATAATCCCTTGAATCAGCCTGTGTGATAAAAAATGTGTTAAAATATTATACATGCACCTTAAAATCAAAAAATACAAGAAATCATAAGTTAGTTTTCAATAAGTGGAATTGAATAACAACATTGGCATGAATCTTTCCATCTCCAATGGCCATCAAAACATTCTTGAAGTAATCTTCATTGAGCTTCTTCATATCGTTAAACTCGTCCTTAACCTGTTTTTTATTTTTTGATAAAAATAGCAAATGTTATGGAGTGTGATGTATAAATAATATCATGTATATATAAACCTTTATGCTTACAGAGGTTTTGAACTTTTCATATTCATCTTGGGAAATGCCTTTATCGGCTTACGTACTGCTCTATGGCTTGTTATCCACCCTGTTCCTTTGTGGTCTCGCAGTTGGCCGTCTAGCGGGTGACTTCCTTGTTGTTTGAGGGATCCTTGTTGCAGGTGAAACAGAAGAACATCGTTGAGTTATCCTTTTAGCATGTAATTTGGGGGCCACATTTGTTTGTTTCTTTGAAGGGACAGGACCTGCACTCCTTAATTTTTTCTTTTCCGGTGGTTGATGATAAACAACTTTTTCTTTCCCTTTCCGGGTTCTTGGTATTTGAGGGCATGTCTGGAAATCATCATCTGAGTCGTTGTCTTGGCATCTGGTGTGGATAGATGTCTGGGGTGGTGTTGGAACTGGATCGTCAAGCACCAGAGGTATTTGCAAACTTGACATCTCGATGTCAGTTGGAATTATACTCCGGAAAACAATCTGCACATCGTAGTTTTTAACAGGGAGTTACAGATTTTGTTTTTATCAGCTGCCTATCACTTTCAAAAGATTATACATTGTGTGCTATTTAAATGTATAATGCATATATTATCTACTTTATTTATACAAAATGATTTTACAGTGTGTGCTATTTAAAAAACGTATACAGTGTGTGGTAATTACAAAGGAATAACACAGTTCTGATAAATGAATCTCTGGTATCATTTATTCAAAACGATAAATTTGGTACATGCATGTACTGTTCATGTATAGGATTTAGCATGTCTTGTATATTATAATGTATAATTTATTTAACTTGTATATAATCCTCCACAGACAGTTCAGGGGACTATTCTGGTATAAAAAGGGATAAAAGGACAACGTTTGCTTCGCGTACCTTTTTTCTATCAATTCTGAATAGGTCATTGATTAAGTAGTCACACCGGGGTTGATCGATTAGTGTCTCCCAGTTCAGGATTCTGGGGATGTTATCAGACACCTTCTTTGCAATATCAGGATTAACTTCAGAGCAGCACTCGTAAAGCCATATCTGCATGGCCAAAGGGAACCCATGGATCCCGAAATATTTTCCTATGAGAGTTATCTTTGAGTGCAGATTGTTTATCAGCTCCCCAAATGCCTTGCTACCCCAAGGATAGTCAACGGAATGACCTGATTCAGCAAAGTCGAAGTCTTTCCTGTAGATTTTTGTTGAGGATGGCTCTTCTGACATAATGAAGTTGTGCAGGAAATACAAATTGCAAACTTCACTGCATCGTCATCGTTTTGGCCCCATACTTTGTTTTAAAGCTCTGAACAAACTGTCTTTTTGTGATCTTACTTTGACCTTCGAAATACTGAGCTAACAATCGATTTGGCTCTTCAGTGTTGAATGTGAACTCTGGCGCATTCTAATCACCACATTTAAGCCCGGATATAAGTACAAGTTCCCTGATAGAGAATCACAGTGTATACCCGTTCATGTGGAAGAGAAATGCATCCGCTGAACTGCCTTTCAGTTCATATAACATGAAAACCTTGAAGATTGCGCTTGGACGTTGCATTTGTCAATATCAAGCAGATGTCTGAAGCATGTAGTTTCACGGAAGGACTTGAACTGTCTTCAGGACAAACATTTTGTAATTTCCTCCATTGCTTTGGTATTGGTATAGCATTTCATGCGTTGGGTCACATACGGGGTCCCTCGGATAATGTATTCAACCTGCTTTACAAAAATGAGATAGCAGGGGATCAAAAAGAGTAGCTGTATAAAACTGACAGATGTTATAGTCAAACACTACGTAAATAATAGAGCAATGTAAATACCTATATATCTAGGATATGTACGCAAACAGCGTGCATACTGCAGATTATTATGTATATAAACAAACAACACAGTGTCATATATAAATGAAAGATTGTGTGATAAAAAATTATTATATTAATGACAGTCATACTTCCAAATAAAGAACCACAGGATGTATATCTATCTGTATAATAATTATGATATATATCTATCTCAATTGTGATTTTCTATATAATTCTATATACATTTATATCAAAGATGATAAATTGCTTCTTCAGGTCATTCCACTGCTGCAGTTTCAATTTTCAGTCAAATCCTTTGACTCTCCAAATAATAACTACAACACATAAATTGAAACAGGTAATTACATGGGTTTTAAGAAGTGAGTTTACCAGAAGGGGCTTTCATGGCAGCAAGTGCTACTGTACAGAAATCATCCTTGTAACCTTAGAAATTCTCCACACAGTAAATTATTTGGATAATTAAATGGAATTGTACACTTAAGGGACATTTAGTAATCGCACAGATGTATTTTTACACAGTATAAAAAAGGGAACAGTGGTCATTATTATCTGTATATATCTATTATATATCCATCTCAATTTTGATGCTCTGTATAAGTATAGGACTTGTATAACAAATCATAATTAAAAGGCATTCAATATATTGAATGCATGTATAAAAAGCAATTACACATGAAAGGCCAATATATTAATATACATCTATGTATAGTTAGTTCAGTGAGTTCTATGTGTATAGTGACTTCAGTGTGTTGTATGTTATACAGTGATTTTAGTGGATTCTATGCGAATACAGTATAATAAAAGACCAGTGGGCAATTGTATAATGACTTAAGTGAATTCTATGTGTGTATGTCAAATGTATCAATATAGTGAATTAGTGTATAAAAATCAATTACACCTGAAGTGCAGTGTATAAATATACATCTTTTTACTGCCCAAAAATGTATATTGACTTTAATGAATAATGACTTCAGTACACAATAGCCAAACTAACATTGCCCAAAAAATACACCTTGCCCCAAGCAATGTATATTGACTTCATTGTATAATAACTTCGTTACACAGTACACAACTAACACTGCCCAAAAAAAATACAGAGTGCCCAAAGTAACAGTGGCCAAAAAGGTATATTGACTTCAATGAATTTTGTATGTATATCTAATATATAAACTGTATAAATTGTAGAAAATTGATGAACTGTCATTATTCAATTGAAAAATGATGTATATTTACACATTGCGCGGAATTGTGTATATTGGTTAAAAAAACAAACCTTATTTCCTTCTTCACTATCGTTTTCTTCTGGTTTGTCAGACTCAAACTTTCTCTTCTTCAGATTCACCACTGCTGGCAGATATTTCAACAGCCTTTCTCTTGTTCCGAACTCAGCCGGAGTGGAATAGGGTCATGACGGATTTTAGATCTTCTTTCCTCGAAATCCCTAGCCTTTGCCAGAAACCCTGCAATATCCCTAAATTCTTGAGTAATGCCTAGCGAAAACGAAGGAGAATCCTCCATAACTTTTTCATGCAAATTATTCTCTTAAATGGAGATTCTTCAACCATAATTTGTGGGTTTTGAACTGTGAAGCAAGGGTTTTGAATAAAAAGGAAAAAAAATTAAATTTTAGCGTAAAAAATAAAAAAAAACCGCCAAAACAACTAGTGAAATTGGAATATGTATTTGAGAGGGAGTTTGGAAAAAAAAAAAAAACTTACCTGATGAAGATGCAAACTCTCGAGAGATTTCAGGGAGTGATTGTAGGAGCGGATATACGGTTGTTCATGGAAGAAAGAAGGAATAGAGTGTATATTGGAGAGAGAAAGATCATTAGGAATCCGGACGGTCTTATACAAAAAGGTATGAGACCCACAAAATCTTAATAGCCAAATAAATACAAAACAGTAGTTATAAAAATTAATTATATAAAACTGTAGTTATATTTTGATATTTAGTATTAAATATTTATCCAGTTGTGTAATTTTTTCTATAATAAATTGAATAAAATTTTAAATAAAAAAATAGTTATGATATTTCTGAAAACTAAAATGAGAAAAAACAAAGCATAAGTAGTTTGACTTGAATGACAGTAAAATGACATTTTATTTTGTAGTAGGGTCATAGTATTTGTTTTTCTCTTTTGTCACATGTGGTTTATTAGCCTTAATCTCTAAGTAATCCCATATTTTGGATGATAATTCACAATCTTTTCTATCTAATTATGCAGCCAGTTCTACTTAAAGAGGAAAAAGTTGATGACAATTGGCAACTGGGAAAGAATTTTTTTTAAAAGAATAACTTGTAAATTAATTAGTTGATGACAATTTTATATTAAAATATATTAATTTGTGATAAATTTTTACAATCTTGAATTTATAAAGAAATGATGATATATATCTTCAATTCAAATCTAATTTCTAAAGAGATATTTGAAACGAATAAATGTCCAAAAAAGGGAGGAAAAAGAGAGCTTTACCATATAAGAAACATTGAATTGGAGAACAACTACAACCCAAAGGCCAATCAATGCCAACGGACCTTGTTGAATGATAAGAACCTTAATTCATAAGGATTATGATACAATAGCAAGTACATTTTCATTTATAATCAAAGAATTTAAATTTGAATTTTAACAATAAAGTGTTTTTTAATAAGAAATGTTAGTAATTTTTATTTCGTGGACTCACATACTAATATATATAGTGTATGTAGATATGTTATCATTAAACTAGCTCATTGTATGATCTAATAAAATATTACAGTTTTGGACATTAAAAGTAAATTTCTATTACTATGGGTTTTATTTAAACATCTTAAAAATCTATAGATCTTTTTCTGAGTTTGGTGGAGATTACTTATTGAAAATGTACCATTTAAACCTAAAAAATTACATAAACAGAATATATAAGAACTAGTCCTAAGTATATACAACGCTCTTTGTTTCTGCCATATCAATAAGAAGAAACAATAAATTGAGAGAGTAGTATCAAGACCTAGAAGATTCTAATTTCCTTCATTTAGATTCTTGCAATGAAACAAAGTTAGTTTCCTTTTCCATTCTTATAAATTCATATCTCTCTAATGGTTATTTGTGATCATGGATGAATTATTTGAAATTTTCCAATGATAAACACTTCTCCAAATGGAACTTCCCCTCACAAATTCAGGTTAATCGAATTCAAAAGCACATCAATTAGTAAAAGAAAATTAAAAAGCACGTTGTCTATGATAACTAAACAATTAAAATCTGTTGAGTCTTTGACCATCTGCAATGGCATGGAGTCAATGGAACAAACATAAAAGATACGAACAATAATTTTATTAAATAGACTTTGAATTCAACTCAAATCTCAAAAAGCCAACTCAAAAAATAAGAATTATCCAAGATGGCCCAAGTCAATTCATCAACCTCCTATGTGGGATTCTTTCTTCTTTCATCACCCTCCCCCAACCATTGTACTCCAATAACGTGCTAATTAAATTTTGAGTTGAACTTAATCTTAAAATTCAAGCTCAATTTACTAGCTAATTTTATATTTTCGATTATAATTTTTTAGATAATGTATTTTTTGATTGTCTATTTACTATTTTTATAACCAATCAATTCGATATTTCATATAATTATGTTGCCCTGCATGAAAAATAAAAGACTGTATAGAAAGAAACTAACTCTTTGTACTTATCGAAGAAATTAATACAAGTGTCAAGCACCTTCTTGTTCACAAATATTAAGTACATTAAATCATTTCCACACATTTGTTACGATAGTTGCGATAAGTTGTATGACTCCTAAAGTGCCAACTAATCTCACAGTTATTTAATTTAGACCAAGTTCACTAGTATTGATGAATGAATCACATATAAATAGAGCACTTTCACATATCATATATAATCAAAACAAACATCTTACACTTTCTTAACAGTATTTTATTTCATAATTCTAATAATAAATACATATCAAATGGAGGAGGAGAACTGCCACCACCACAATCACCACATGTTCCACCACAATGACAACGAGGACAATGGCCCCGTCGACTACCAAAAAGAAATCAAACACCGTAAGCATCTTGAGCAACTCGGTGAACTTGGTGCTGTTGCTGCTGGAGCTTACGCCTTGGTATGCATATATACATTTTTTTAATTTCTAATACAAATTTGTCATATTATTATCTTCTATTCAATCTATGATGGTCGAAGTCATATGGTTCTATTTTTAACTATAACCGATCATCATAAAAGATCTCATTACCTCTAAAGTTTGGATCTATTTAAATTGGTCACCATCATGCATGTGCTTATGATCTATTTTTTAGAAATAACAAGAATTGTTGTTTATCACTCGATATTTGATATTCACTTTACACTGATTTTGTGATAGTAATTTTAATGCTTGGTCTTGGATTTGTATGTTTTTATATATATCTTTTCGTAGAGTTAAAGCATTCACGCACTTATGTACTGCTTTACTGTTGTGTTTGCGTTTGTATATGGACTTCATAGGGATAAAAGGCTTTATGTAGAGTTAAAGCCTATAGCATTCACACACGTATGTACTGGTTTACTAATGCGTTTGCGTTTGTATATAGACTTTCGTAGGGATAAAACTGTTTTATGTACTCCAATAGAAACCGTTAATATCACGATCTTCGAGGTTGGCTGCTGACTTAAAGTTTTGATCTTGTATATAAACTTAGCCTTTCTTTGTGTTCTCCCCCCCTGTTGTTTGCTGATCGGATTGACTAAACCTATGCAACAATCAAGAAGGCATATGTATGTATATATATAGAAATTAAGAGATAATTTTACACTCAGATTCTAATTTACCTGTATCATTAATTATAGTCATTTTTCTACTATATTTTTCAAAATATTATATTTATCATATTCAAAGGGTGATATACCCTTCTACATGCATGAGTATTAATCACTTTTTTCCTCTTGTGTTGGTGAAAACATGAATAATTAGCATGAGAGACATGAGGCAAAGAAAGATCCAGAAAATGCTCACAAACACAGGGTATCGGAGGAAATTGCAGCAGTTTCTGCACTTGGGTCTGGTGGATTTGCACTCCATGAGCACCATGAAAAGAAAGATGCCAAGGATGAACGAGAAAGACCTGAAGGGGGACACCACCACCACCGCCGCTTCTAAACTACTAGTTTAATTGAATTACCTTGCGAAGAAAATTGGATTGGATCACCCATATGAGTCAACTCAGATATATATTAATATTTAAATAATATATATTTATTTTATTTATTTATTTATTAATAAAAGAAAAGAGACACAACTATTTGAAAAGTTATGTCCTTTTAGGTTTATTTTAGTTTAATACGTGCGTTGCACGTGTATTGTGAATCTAAAGTAATTATTTTCAAAATAATAGACAAACAGAATAAATTTGTGGCTAAATATTGTGTCTCTTGTAGAGAGTATTATTGTTATAAATAAAATGTCACGCTCGGGAGGGTACCCTAGACGTAGCTGACACTCGGAGACTATTGCTAGCCCCCAAACAAACCACCTAGTCTCATCGCATTCATTCAATCAATTGATTAGCGGAAGATACTAAAGAAAATCTAAGCTATCGGTGGGCTATAAGACTCATCATCTACTTCTAACACATGAAATAAGAATAGAGGAACAATCTCAATATAAAGAAGGAAATAGGGGAAAAGAAACCCCAACATCAGCCATTATCTGTCTATGTCTATGAAGCCTCTAAAACTACTATCTAAGAAGGTACCATGACAAGCCATGGCTACCACAATCCAATAAAATAACTCTAAACAATAGAAAAGGGAAATAAGGACATCTTCCGAATGTAGGGGAGGACTCACCAAATCTCTGTCTTGGAATTTGTGAACCTCAACGATTCGCTTGCTGAAGTCCTCTTTCTCTGCATCATAAAACGATGTAGCGCCAAAGGGGCGTTAGTACGTAAAATGTACTGTATGTAAACCTGGCTAAGGTAAACAACATAGGTAAGAAACATGAAACGACATTAGCTCATTCAGACACTCAATCTCACTTACGAATAAGGAAACAAGACTTTATCATATCACCATCAATCAAGACTCAGTCTATCACATAACCTCAGAGTACTATCAACATGAAACCTATCTGGGAGTTTCTTTAACTGACAACCATCACTTATGAGCCGGTGATGATACAACGGAGAGATATCATTGTCACATCCGTCCAGTACCTTGCCGGGGTAAAGGACGAGTCTATCAATAGATCCAAAAGTCTGTCAAGTCCTCTGTGGGACAAAGGAAACATCCGCTTTCACGGTCCAATCCTCTCCTATGTTGGCCATGTAGTTAATGGGTGCGAGTGGGACTCACTCTTACCCATTTCGATGCTCAATACTCCTCCTATAACTCGACTTGCTCATAAACTGTCAATCAATCAAGAACTTCCATCACCTAGCCTATACGGGCAAGATACCTCAACTCATCTCATCATCAATCAACTCAAGGAGTAGGATTATCCTTTCAAACTTTATCCCAATCTCGTTTATACTATAAGGACCCTAATTATATCAATTTCAGTCCTCAATACACTCATCTCAGGACACAGATCATAGCAATTAATACACCCCGACAGTCAAGGCTCTAGACATGACTCCTTAGTTCATTCTTGAGGTCTTTAATAAGGAAATCATGTAGGGTATTCACGAAATCATACAATTATACATGTAAACAATTAATTCAAGTAATGATGATTATCAATTTAAGAAAATACATAGAAATTAAGTATAATTTTCAAGAAAAATCAAGAATTCTAATACACAAGACCCATCAACTATCAACTATTCAACCTAAATCAATCAGGGGGCATATGGGAGAACAATCCCATGTTCTGAGTAGCTTTTACATACCTAGTATGAAGGTTTTCTAAGTCTCTTCAAGGAAATTTCAGCCAGAACTTTGAAACCCTCAAGCTCTTTCGTCTTTTTCTTCTCTCAGAACTTACGTTTAGGCTTAAGAAAATATGGATTTTTGAAACCTGTCATAGGAAATTGATACTTAAAAACACATTTTGGGACTTAAAAATGGATCGGAAATACCCAATATACCCTTCCCGAATTAGAAATGAAACTTATGTTACGCAGACACATGTCCGCATCTGGCGCGGACATGTATATTTTTCGGAACTTCAAGTTCCTGTCGAAAAAATAAAAAAAAACAAGTGTTACTCCGTGGATCGACACTATTTTTGCATTAATTAGCAAAAATTATTTTTCGACCCGGTTGCTCTTAAATCGGGTCAAGACCATATCCCTGTTTGATTTTCGTGCTGATCGCAAATCCAGTCTCAAATTTCCTGTTGGAGCTTTAAAAGACACGTTATGGTGCAGATTACATTTTAGGGGCATTTCGATAATTTTACGGGGTGTTGCATCATCTTCCCCTTGGTATCATTTGTCCTCGAATGATGAGTAAAGATCGAATAAAGACACGAGTAACCCAAAACACATCTCGCTCCTCACTCGAGAACTCTTGAACTCTTTACTATCCATCATTTTCCCTCTTTCTATCTTAGACTCAAGAATTAGGATCAATGCATCAAATTCGAGAATGGAACTTTTAATAGCGTTAAGAAAGTGACATTACCTTCAACATCATCATCATTCGGCACGAATAGGTGCGGTTATTTGAGTTTCATCGCTTCCTCAGCTTCCCATGTAGCTTCCTCAATGAATTGATTCCTCCATAGACCTTTGATGGAGGCTATCTCTTTATTCCTCAGCTTACGAACTTGTCGATCAAGAATCTGGATTGAAATTTCCTCATAGGACAACCTATCCTTTACTCTCGTACTCTTAATAGGAATTGCCAAAGTAGGATCTCCCAAACACTTCTTCGGCATCGAAACATGGAATACCGGATGAATCCCATCTAACTCAGAAGGCAAGTCTAGCTCATAAGCGATATTCCCAATCCTCTTCACAATCTGGTATGGTCCGATATAGTATGGACTCAACTTCCCCTCCTTACTGAATCTCATGACACCCTTCATGGGTGACACCTTCAAGTACACCCAATCATCCACCTCAAACTCCAAGTCCCTTCTCCTTCCATCCGACTACGACTTCGTCGACTTTGAGTTGTCTTCAACCTTTCCTTGATGACTTTCACCTTTTCCATGAACTGGTGTACAAGATCAGGTCCAATCAATTCAACTTCACCAACCTCAAACCAGTCAATCGGTAATCTACTTCTCCTCCCATATAATGCCTCATAAGGGACCATCTGAATGCTGTTATGGTAATTGTTGTTGCACGCGAACTTAAATAATGGAAGCTGATCATCCCAATTCCCCTTGAAGTCGATGACGCAAGCTCTCAACGTATCCTCCAATGTCTGAATACTGCGCTCTGCCTGTCCATCTGTCTGAGGGTGAAAACTTGTGCTCAGATTTACTTTCGTACCCAATCCCTTCTGAAAAGATCTCCAAAATTGGGAGGTGAATTGAGCTCCTCTGTCTGAGATAATAGACAAGAGAACTCTATGTAACCTCACAATCTCATATATGTATAGTTGGGCATACTCTTCAGTCGTATTAGTTGTCTTGCTGCTAAGAAATAGGCTGACTTAGTCATCCTATCCGCAATTAGCCATATCGAATCATGCTGCTTTCGAGATCTCAGTAAACCGATAATGAATCCATATTAATCATCTCCCATTTCCTTCAAGAATTTCCAAATTCTGTGCCAATCCACACGGTCTTTGATGTTCAACCTTGACCTGTTGACAAGTGGGACACTTGGAGACAAATTTAGCAATGTCTCTCTTTATTTCAATCCACCAATAAACTTCCCTCAAGTCGTGGTACATCTTGGTAGAACCAAGATGGATAGAATATCTGGAACTGTGAGTCGACCATGATCCTCTCTCAAACACCATCAACATCGGACATACACAATCTACCATGGTATCTCAACACTCCACTTCTCCCTTTGGAGAAAACCATCACATTTTGCTTGTGAACCGCTTCCTTCAATTGGAACAAAACTGGGTCTTGGTCTTGCTTTTCCTTCACTTCTGACACTAAGGATGAAGCAGACTCTCTCTGAACATTGACCCGCCTTCATTGTTCTCTTCAAGTTGCACTCCTAGTTAAGATGATCTATGAACTTCATTCTCTTTTCCCATCCTCCATATAAGCAATTCTACCCATAGACAACCTGCTAAGAGCATCAACAATAATGTTAGCCTTACCTAGGAGGTAGAGAATGCTCGTGCATAATCTTTGAGCAACTCCAACCATCTTCTCTGCCGCAAGTTGAGCTCTTTCTGACTGAACACGTATTGTAAGCTATTGTGGTTAGTGAACACGTCCACATGCACTCCACACAAATAGTGACTCCACGTCTTAAGTGCGAACACCATCGCTGCCAACTCAAGATCATGAGTCGAATAATTCTTCTCATGAATCTTAAGTTGTCTGGAAGCATAAGTTATTACCTTCCCTCTCTGCATTAGTACACAACCCAATCCAACTCTAGATGCATCATCATATATCACAAAATCTCCCCTCCCATCAGGCAAAGTCAGAACTGGTGTGGTAGTCAGTCTAGCCTTCAACTCTTGTAAACTCTTTCCATATTCGTAAGACCAATGGAACTTGGCCTTCTTCTGAGTCAGCTTGGTCAAAGGTGCTGACAAAGAAAAGAAACCCTCAATAAATCTCCGATAGTAGCCCCCAATCCCAAGAAGCTTCTTATTTCTGTCAGAGAGATGGGTCTGGGCAAATTCTTAATCGCTTCAATCTTTTAGGTATCCACCGAAATACCATCCCCTACAACATGGCCTAGTAAGACCACAAACTTGAGCCAAAAATCACACTTCGAGAACTTCGTATACAAATCGTAGTCCTTGAGTGTTTGCAAAACCACTCTAAGACGATTAGCATGCTCCTGTTCATTCTTTGAATACGCCAGAATATCATCAATAAACATGATCACGAACATATCAAGATATGGTCTGAATACCCTGTTCATTAAATCCATAAAAGCTGCAGGTGTATTAGCCAACCCAAAGGACATGACCAAGAACTCAAAATGGCCATACCGTGTCCTAAAGGCTGTCTTTGGAATGTCACTTTCCCTCACCTTCAACTGATGGTAACCTGATTTGAGGTCTATCTTAGAGAAGCAAGTAGTACCTTGAAATTGGTCAAATAGATCATCTATCCTGGGAAGAGGATACTTATTTTTTATTGTGACCTTGTTTAGTTACCGGTAGTCTATGCACATTCTGAGAAATCCATCTTTCTTATGCACGAATAGGACAAGGGCACCCCAAGAAGAAACACTAGGCCTTATGAAACCTTTCTCTAACAAGCCTTTCAACCGTTCTTTCAATTCTTTCAACTCAGCAGGGGCCATTCTATAAGGTGAAATTGAAATGGGTTGGGTCTCGGGAAGAACATCAATTCCGAAGCCAATCTCCCTATCAAGAGGGACTCCAGGTAGATCATTAGGAAACTCATTCACAACCAGGACTGACTCAAGAATAGAAGATTCAACATCATTAGACTTAAACTCGCACAAGGTGATAAATACAACCTTTGGAGATCAACTTTTTGGCTCTAAGATAAGAGATAAATTTGCCCTTAGGTGCAACAGAACTCCCTTTCCACTCTAGAACAGGCTATTAGGAAATTTAAACTTAACAATCTGGGTTCTACAGTCAACAGAAGCATAATAGGTGTGAAGCCAATCTATGCCAAGTATCACATCAAAGTCAATCATCTCCAATTCTACCAAGCCAGCTGAGGTATCTCTATGATAAATGGACACTATACAACTCCTGTAAACTCTCTCAGCTAAGATAGACTCACCAGTATGAGTGGATACAGTAAAAGGTTCAAGCAAACACTCTGGAAGAATCCCAAACTTACTAGCCACATAAGGAGTCACAAAAGACAAGTTGACACCCGGATCAAGTAATGCATAACAATCAAAGATAAAGACTCAAAGCATACCTGTAACAGCATTTGGTGTAGCCTCTTGATCCTGTAGATTAGCCATAGCATAAAGGCGTTCGTCCCGCCTCCTATGCCCGTAGTAGCACCCCTCTGATGATTGCCAACTGGGGGTGCTGCGGAGAATTGTGGTCCGTTGCTCTCCTCACCTCGTCTCCTCTTTGGGCACTTAAAATGGAAGTGACCAGTCTGTCCACATGAATAGCACATATCTTCAACCACATGACACTC
>JAPFFP010103792.1:0-19411 GCA_026153255.1 Solanum medicagineum
TCCCCACCATAGTGAAGCAGGGATAATTCTCCATCTAGTTGTCTTTAGTTAGCACATATGTCTCCTCCAAACATTTTGGAGCTGCAGCAACTCCCCTCGGCATAGTCCCGGATATGCCTTTGAGACTCGAAAGTACCCTGCATAACTGTAGAGTAAATTTGCAATGTAGAAAAAAAAATGTTTCACACTTTTTGATGTTTCTCCACATAGAAAACACCTAGAACATAAGGTTATCCCCCTTTTCATAACATTGTCCTGGGTCAAAGTTTGAATTATGACCTTCCCACTCAAAGATGAGCTTATTAGGGAATTGGAACCTATCTTTATGGGTCGCACAATTAATAGAAGCATGATATGCATGTAACCAATCTATCCCAAGAATAATGTCAAAATATACCATGTCAAGCTCAACAAAATAACAAGGAAAGACTTCATTCATATGGAGATAAGACAACCCTATAAACCTTTTTAGCTACAATAGATTCACCAATAGGGATAGACACCTCAAACGATTCACATAACACTTTGGGACACACATGAAGTCTACTAGCAACAAATGGAATAATAAAAGACAAAGTAGAACCTAGATCCAATAAAGCATACATATCAAAATCATAAACCTTCAACATACCGATCACAACATCAGGCATCTCATCCACCCCTTGCCTCCTTTGAAGAGAATAGAACCGATTGTGACATAGAGCACCTCATTGGTGACCACCTTGTGCCCTTTGATCACTACGAGCACCTTATCCCTAAGGATGACCATCTCTACCTTTGTTTTGAGTATGCAGGCAATCAAAACTTTTGTGGCCCACCTTGACACACCCAAAGAATGCACTCGTGTTCCTCAAATATGCACCACTATGATTCCTTCCACCTTTTGGGCACCTTGGAAGAGTCATTCCACCATTAAAACCTTGAGTTTTAGGGTTGGGCACCCTATCATTGGGAAAACTTTAGTTTGGAGCATTAGAGGACCCTTAGCCTTGAAATTTGTGGCTTTATTAAAAATGAACACCCTTAGCACCTCGAAAACCACCATCATACCAAGCACTCTTGCACTCTCCACTCCTCTTCTTTCTAAGCTTCTCACCTTCAAGTTGCTCAGAATAACTCACGAGCCAAGACAAGTCCACATCACCCATAAGCATAGTGGTGTGACATTCTTCATTCATCAAGTTGGATATCCTTGACACAAACTTTTTCATTCTTGCCCTTGGGTATGCAACCAAGTGAGGAGAATATTTTGAGAGCTTTTTAAACTTAAGGGAACACTCTCTCACACTCATGGAGCATAGCTTGAGATTCATGAACTCTATCATCCTTTCCTCCCTTAAATCAATAGGAAAGAACCGATCGAGGAATGTGGCTTTGAACTCCTCCCATTGAATAGGCTTATCATTCTCCCTCTATAGCTTCCATTGAGCAAACTAAATTTGATCAAGTCCTTTGAGTTGATAGGCCGCTAATTTCGCTTTCTCCTTTGGACTCACGCCCCATAATAACAAGCACTTTGTACAGTTCATCAATGAGCTCTTGGGGGGTCCTCCTGTACTTTGGATCCATGAAACTCTAGAGGGTTCATCTTTGTGAAATCTCTCACTCTTGATGCAGGAGTACAAGCATGAGGAGCTTGGGCTCCTTGATTCATTTGGTTGGTCACAGCTTGTTGTGCCAATAAAGTGAAAAGACTTCAGTACTCGACATAAGTGACCAACCTCTTCTTCGAATGCTTGTGTAGTCAGAGGGGCCGGATCACCCTTGAGAACAGGAGCTCTTTGTGCCGCTCTTCTTTGAGGCATGACTAAAAGAGGAAAAGACCATTTATTATAGAAAGGAAAACCTTAATTTAAGTCTAAAGAACAACATAGATGATGTCTCCCAAGTTACACCTCCTTTTTAAAGGATAAAGTGGTCGCTGTCAAGATATAAAACCTAACCAAGGTTAGGGTCAAACCCACAGGGAATACATAGACTCAAGAAAACTCACCCAATTTGCAATTTCGTGTAGTTAACCAACTCAATTCCCCAAGAATGGGGGGAGGGGGGTTTCACAAGAATCAATAATAAAATAAAAACTAACTACCACGAGAGAAAAGTCAATGATATAGAGCAACTAGGGTATTGTGTTCCTTATGATTCCCTAACTCAGTATTATTGAGTAACCTAATTCTTTTCTAGTGTATAACATGCAAGACCATAATTTTAGTTCACCAAGCCCTTGCGTCAAAGATGAGAGGCGAATTTCACTCGCGACTTGGTCTATCTCCATAGTGTACATTACTAACCATTACCTATAAGTTCCAATACAACCTCCTCTTGGCCTAGTTTGGTTGAATATATGAAAATACATCAATCAAATCTTGTTAAATAATCTATTTTCCTATTCATTACTACCTTGGTCCAGCTAGTAACACTAGGCGAGTTCTAATGTTGGCCACTAATAGGAAACATGCAAAACAAAGAGAGTTAACTCATACATGTATATTGATCACACTAAAACAGTACTTCTTACTCTGAGGATAAAGCGATCGTTGTCAAATATAAAATCTAACCGTAGGTTAGGGTCGAATCCCAAAGGAATATGGGGTTTGTCACCTTGATTCACCAACAATCATTTCAAGTATTAAATAACTCTATTATCCAGAATCAGGGGTTTGCAGTAGTTGGTATTAACTAAAACTATTCTAATAAAATGAAGAGACAATCAAATTAAAGAGCAACTTGGGAAATCGTATTCCCTATGATTCACTAACTTGAATACTATGGATAACACAACCCAAATTAGCCAATTGCATACAGGACGGTAACTACAGTTCTTCTAACCCTTAGGCAAAGGCGAAGGTTGAATTTCACTATGGCACTTGGCCGGCTACCATAGTGTGTCAGCTAACTGTTACCTATTTTCCCAGTCAACCTCTCCTTGGCCGGATTTGGTTAATTAGATGGGAACACATCAATCAAATCTTATAACCCATTTCCTTTTCCTACTCATCACTACGTGGATTAGGATCATGAAACTAAGGGGGTTTTAATGTTTGCCACCATTAAACAACAAGCAAAATGAAGGAAAATGGATAATACATGCAAATACCCAATTCAAGAAGTGCAAACAATTCGGGTTTCCTAAGTTAGCTACTTATTATTCCCACAACCCCAAGTTGTGGGGGTTTAGCTACTCATGACTTCGGCAAGAAAACAAACAATGAATGAAACAAACATAGTTGAGAAATTACTGAAGAAGAATAAAGAACAATTAAACCACCTTTGAATTTAGTTTAATGATGAAATTAATCTACAAGTGATTCCAATCTCCCAATTTGATTCTCAAAGTAAAACCCTAGTTTTCTACTCTAAAACCCTCTCTAAAATCTAATTGTAGTATCAAGAATTATGAAAAAGCTGCTCCACAATCCCTAACATATACTATTATACTATTTACAAAAAGGTCCTTAAAATAATTAAATAATCAGGTTTGCGGTTGCTACGGCTCGTAGGGTGACCTATAAGCTATAATCGGGCTTTCGCAGTCAGCACTTGGCATTTTGGAATTCACTGCTATAATCCACCTCTACGATTTGTAGTTTGGTCTACGACTCGTAGTTCCATCTTGTAGTCCATGGTTGCATTTCTTGGTCCAATTATGAGCAACACTAGAAATTACTACGAGTCCTACTCCTATGAGTCGTAGTGAGACCTATGACTCATAACTTGGTCTCGTATAGCTAACCTTCAAAAAATCAGATTCTGTATTTTGAACAATGGAAATCCCTGCGAGGGCACGTCTAAGACTCGTAGCTTAAGCTACGGTTGGTAGTGTGCCTCGTAAGTCCTAAACTTCTGCAAAACCTGCAAATTTTTCTCAAAATCAAGCCAACCTGTATTTCCTACACAAACAACACAAAAACACATAAAAACCCATTAAAAAAAGTCGCATTAAAAACATGCAAAATCTTATGTTTTAGGATCACTTTAGGACTTTATAGGCTTGCAACATAAACTCACGGGGCTTTGGTATGGCATTTTGGACAATTAGTGACTAAGGGCCAACCTTGAACCACATTTTTCAACATTTTCACCTTAACAACCCAACTATTCTCAACTTGTTCTCCCTTAATCTTCATTCTCAAGCTTTTCCGAGTATTCTCTCTTCATTTTTCAACTTGTGCCTTAATTTCAAACTTATTTTGCTTTCTCAACTCATTGCTAAGGCATCCTTTTCTCTCTTTTCCTTACCCGGTACATAACTTCCTTCTTTCCTTTTTTTCATCCCCAACTCATCACCTTATTTTAGCTATTATACCATAAGATAAGTCACCCTTAACTTAGGCTTTTAGCCTGAGGTGAAGTACACACTATCCAATCCCCAAACCAGGGCCACCTTTGGCAGCCACCCTCAACTTAGGCTTTTTGCCTCAATCAAGGTTCACATTGTTCAAGAATAGAACAGGACCAATATCAAGGTATTTCACTAGACAAGTTTAGGCTAATTAGGTATAGAGAAAGAAAAGGGTACATGTATGGCTCAAACATTTGGAACAAGGGATACATATTTCCATTTGGTTGGTCATTTGGGCAAAAGTGGACTAAATAAAAAAACAAGGGCCTAAGATCCCTTCCTAATCCATACAATCTCCAGTCTAACTCAAAGTAACAAGGCAAGTTCTGAGTCAGTACACAATGCATAAATATAACAAAATTAGCTCACTTGCACATGGCATCACATACATAGCCAACAAAGACTCACAGGTCATGCATAAAGCATCAACTTGCCTTTACTCAGTTAGAACAAATATTGCCAAAGCATTCACACATGCATGACTACAGAATATCTAACAATCAACAAAAATTTTGTAGGTACCAATTTTTCAAAACATTTCACAAAAACCTTTCAAAATAATTATATGCCAAAAGTTTAACAACTATATACTAAAAATATTATCTACAACTTCTAAAACATGTCGGCTCAACATAAAAAATAAAAATCCCCAATGCAAAAGAACACAGGTAGGAAAACCTTGGGATATATCAAAAACTAAGATAGTTATGGACTAAAGGCTACTCAGACTTCACCCTAGTCCATAACTACCCACACCCCTAGAAAAACTGTACATTGCCCTCAATGTAAAATAACAATAACAAAAAACAGGGTGAAAAATCAAACCTCAAATGGTGACTTAGTACTGGTATCTAGCTCTGCATGAGCATCTCCCTCCTGCGGGAGGTTTGTATTTCAGCCATGCTGGATTAGCCAATGCCCTGCACTCGATCAAGCTCCTAGGCTCTCCTCAGCTCCTCTTTCTCTCTCGATGTCCTCAAGACAAACCTAAGCGCGTCTACTTCTGCCTCCTCATCAACTCCATCTGAGGTCTTCTGGCGCTTGTGCCCTTCCACTGCATCATCCTCATCTATGGGTCTCTTTCCTGGAGCACGTAGGTCATCCGAGAACATGTCAAATAGTGACTCATCCTCTAGTGTTTGCTCAGGAAATGTGATCAGAGCTGCTAATGACGTGATCAAGTCAACCTTAAACTTCTTCAACTCTTGACGAAAGGCTGACAAATCTACTGGCCGGACCTCAGCAAGCCTCTTCTGCACATGCTCCTCGAAGGCATCAACTCAGGCACCCACTGTAGCGATGTATTGATCAACAACTGAAGTGTTGAATGCCTTGCATCTATCCTCTGATACCTAAATCATCTACTAGACCCATGGCTTAATTTATCATGTAAGCTGAGCTAACAATGCCTCAGCCCATGATAACCTGCAAACTATATCCTGAAAAGCAAAGGCATACATAATGTCTGCGGGAGGAATCTTTAATGTGGATGGCTCTTGTGCAGGTGTGGTTGTAACAGGACCCATCTCAGTATCAACTGTTTCAGGCTGTTACGGTCCCTCATCAATAGTGGTAGCAGCTGGAGTACTGGTGGCTGCAGTCGTCGAACCTTCGGCCTGTGGCTCGGGCATGAATGTTTCGAGTGTGGGAGGAGGCAACACCCACTGAAGTGCCACTGGGTTCTCATTAGCCTTGATCAGGCTGGGATCCATGGTGTGAAGGGCTACCACTAGAGGATCTAGCTAAAGTAGAACCTCTACCTATGCCTTAACACATAGCTAATGTATAAGAATGGAGAAACGCAAGCACGTGGACTTCCTGAGGGCTGATTCATGTATATGCTCTGCTATGAGTCATGCCCAATCAATCTTGTAGCCGGCTAGGATATTGGCTAATAGAATAACTCACTTAAACATAATGACATTATCTGTCAACGTGGGTCGGATGCGAGTCCTAATAATAGCTCACCAAAAATTGGCGAGAAAGGAGAGGCAAGAGTTTACAATTGACTCTAAATATGTGGTGACCCATGAAGGCTCTGGACCATGCTCCACTATCTGACTAGCAACCCATCTCAAGAGCTCAGTCCTTATATCCGTATTTTTAGTAATCACAGCCTGTCTAAGCTATCTAATCCAACTATCAAATTCAAACATAGAACGAGGTGTTCTGTATGTGGGACCATACTTACGCGATGGATGGTCTTCTATGATATGTCCACTAGCCGGCCTCTCACTTAAACTTCTCATAATCTGGGCTCTTCAAAGGCTTTTTTCTTCTTTGGAAGATCCTTGAGTATGGTTGTAATGTAGGCTGCATCGAATTCTCGTACCGGTGCTAGAGAATAATGATCTATCCTTTTAGTTAAACATTCGAACCCATGTCGTATCATGGCCTCTTCAACCCTAGGGACATGGCTCAACCCTGTATCAAAAAGTTGGGGCTCCTCATAGAATGATCGCAGAGTCTTTCCTTGGCCCTTTCTCTATAGGCCCTCATCATATACTTTCTTCATCCATTCAACTCTGTACCGATGTGTGTGAAGATCCGGTAGTGCTGAAGTGGATGAAGAGTGTTCCATCTCCCTACTCTAAGAATCTTCTGTATAGCTGGACTCCTTCTGAGGACAATCATTTGTGGTGAACTTCACTCAGACCCATTCTCACTTTCGTCCTCGCCAGACTGGGAGGTAGTATCTATATGACTAGCGTCTGAGCAATTCGTGAAGCTACCCTGGTTTGAGGCCCTAGTGCCTAAGGTTGTTCTCTATCCGATGACTCATCAACAAGCCTCCCTCTAAAGGCCTCGATTGTTGCCTTTCTATTCTTAGGGGCCATGATCTCTGAAAATAAGCACAAACAAGCATGATCATCTCCAAAACATTTGACAAAGTAACACAAACACATAAGAAGAACATGAGAAAAATAAAAAATGCATCAGTTACAGATGGCAGGTACGAGACCCTGGTATGACTCGTAGTGGAGACTACGAGCCATATTGTCACCTCATAGTCCACAAGTGAATAGCAATTTTCAACACTGTACTAGGTATGAGACACAGATATGACTCGTAGCCCTGGCTACAGGTCGTAGACAGATCTAGTACAAGGTTCTAGAGACTAAATTGCCTACAGACTTAGGTCCACGAGACCTTACTACGATTCATAGAGGGGACTACGACTCGTAGGTAGATCTTGTATGGTGAATGATCAGGGTCTTTAAGTCACTGGTATTCCCTACGAGAGGCAGCTATGACTTGTAGAATCTTTACGAATCATAGGAGACTCCCGTAGCAGGGAATAACATTTTCCTGATGTTCCTACATTTTACCATATGGACCTAGAGAGCAATCCAAATCTAGTACTACATCATTGAAGTAGTATCATACTTGCACAAGTCAAGCACAAAATAATCAGTACCCCAATATACCATTATGACCAAAAATTTACCTCCTTACAAGGTTATATGAAACAACAGAATATCAAACCTTTGTCCCACAAACTCATTCAAGAATACAATCATGTAATCATTCCCAAATCACGCAAACAATCATTTAAACGCATATGCAATGATATAGGGGCATAGTTTATCAATATACATGCAAATCAAAACACAACTACAAACCAATACCATGCAAATAATCAATAGTACTTACATAGCATGATAATCCAACTAAAACAACAAAGGCAATTTCTTCAATTAGGGTTAAGCACTATTCACTATGATCAAAACCCTAGTTTCCCCTCAATACCATCACACCCATAAACAGCAGTCTTGGCAACACTTTCTACCTCAAACTCACTCAAGCAATTTAGAGCAAAGTTAATTTTAGGAGTTATGTTAAATCAAGAAACATATTGTATATGCAAATGGAATGGGACCAAAAGCCTTAGTTTTTGGAAGAACCTCATCAAAACAATGATGTACTAGCCAGAGAAGGTGATCGGACAGAAAATTAGGGTTAATTGTGGGGTAATTTTCATAATCAAGGTTAAAATGGGGTCAAAATATTATTGACCCCTTTTTAACCCTTTCTAGGTAAAACTGAAAAGTTAGCTGAGTCGAGTCTATGAAACCCCAACTATGGGTTGTAGCTCGGACTATGACCCGTAGGTCTTGGTCTTGTAGACCACTCAACACTTAGAAAAATTTAGAGAATACACCTAAGTACTACAAACCCTATTTACGACCCTTAGTAGGGATTACGAGCCGAAGTTGACTCATAGTGTGAGTGTTAACTTCAAGACATCAATGTTAACCTCTACGAGGCATGAATACAAGTTATAGTGTGCATTACATCTTGTAGGCCTGGTCATAGAGGCTACTTCAAATGCCATTTTCTGCAATCTTTCCACTCTTTGCTTAACACCTACAAACACTTGTCTCAAAATTCACCATTTACCAACATACAACTAGTCAACGTCTAAAAAATAAAAATCAAACCTCAATTAAACCACTAATTTAAAATTCACACAATGAAAAAGGACTCAAAATAAGTAAAAACATGGAAAATGCTTGGGTTGCCTCCCAAGAAGCGTCTTGTTTAACATCGAGGCACGACATAGTCATCTTGAGTACTCAAAATTCCATAAAACTTGATGAGCCTTTATCACCAAATCTAGGGTTTCTCCTCTCGCCATTCTGAACATGCCCTAGTTGTGCAGAAACAAATTCAAATTTGTTATTTAGTTGTTGGATTGTCGACGAATATTGGTTAACATTATGGTTTATCTTAATAACATCAAACTTGATTTCTCGCAAGGTTTCCTATTGTGCCTCCTTTCTCTCTATCAGCTTGGCGTAGATGTTCTCAACCTTAGAGCTTCCATCTCCAACACATTGGTGGTGAGGTAATCTAAACCACTTGTTCACACCATTCTCTCCCCCTTGGCTAGATTTTCCTTCGGGTGTACTTGTGTAGACAACTCGTTTCTCATGCATTGGCTTGTATTTGATAAATAGCAGCCAATTTACTCATATGTTCAGCAACTTCTCCAAATGGTTTTCATGAAAAGGCTAAGTATTCTCTTCCCTATAGAGCATCAGCTTGACCTTGCTATTTCGAACTCAGGGATCTATAGGAAACTTTCCACCAATATCTCATCCGAAAGACCATTATCCTGAGCTCTTCCCATGCATTCTTTATATCGCTCCCATGTTGCGCCAAAAGTTGAGGATTTGGTCTTGAAGTTTAAACTTGTTGGGTCAAATATAGAACCTTGCTAGGAAGGCCCTTTTTACCTCCACCTAGCTAGTACACACATCTTGAGGGAGTTCAGACCACCAGATTGCAGTATCACTTCTAAGATTCATTGGGAATGTCTGAAGTACAATAGCATCCATGGATGAATGTTGTGTTTGGAAAACATCCTTACACACCTGTGCAAAATTTTGCAGATGGATGTGTGGATCTTCTAATGGCTGACCATAAACAGAGCACGTCTTTGCAATGATTGAAGTAGATCACTTGTGATAATGAGCTTCTCTTTAGCCACTCACTTATTAGATTTGTGAATATATGCATAGGCTAAAGCAAGAAGAATACCACCACAGTATACTTGTACCAAAAAACCTAACAGAAACAAAATAAAAGTAAAATACAAGAGAATTAAGAAATCAATACTTCAATTAACTACTAGTGAAATCAAGTCAAATCATCATCGTATTCCCCAGTAACGACGCCATTAAATTTTTATCAAGCTCAAACAGTACCTCTCACTTTAAGGATAAAGCGATCGCTGTCAAATATGAAACCTAACCGTAGGTTAGGGTCAACTCCCAAGGGAATACGGCGTTTTGTCACCATGATTCACCAACAATTATTTCAAGCATCAAATAACTCCATTCTCTGGAATTGGGGGTTTGTAGTAGTTGGTATTCAATAAAAATTTTCTAACTAATGAAGAGCCAATCAAATTGGAGAGAAACATAGGAAATTATGTTCCACATGATCCACTAACTTGAATGCCACGGATAATACAACCCAAGTTAGGCAATTACATGCAGAACGGTAATTTAGGTTCTTCCAACTCTTGGGGTAAGGCAAAGGTCGAATTTTTACTATGATGCTTAGCCAGCTACCATAGTGTGCCAACTAACCGTTACCTATTATCCCAGTCAACCTCTCCTTCGCCGGGTTTGGTTGATTAGATGAGAACACATCAATTGAATCATGTGACCCATTTCCTTTTTCTATTCATCACTACCTAGATCAAGATCATGACACTAGGCGGGATTTAATGTTAACCACCATTAAATAACAAGAAAAATGAAGGAAAATTGATAATATATGCAAATACCCAATTCAAGAAGTGCAAACAATTTGGGTTTTCTAAGTTAGCTACTCATGGTTCCCACAACCCCAAGTTATGGGGGTTTAGCTACTCATGACTTGGGCAAGAAAACAAATAATGAATGAAATAAATATAGTTGAGAATTACCCAAGAAGAATGAAGAACAATAAAACCACCTTTGAATTTGGATTCACAAGCTAGAATGATGAAATTAATCTACAAGTGATTCCGAGCTCACAATTTGATTCTCAAAGTAAAACTGTAGTTTTCTACTCTAAAACTCTCTCTAAAATCTAAGTGTAGTATCAAGAATTATGAAAAAGCTACTCCAAAAACCCTAACATATGCTATTTATAGTTGAAACGACCCCAAGAAGTGCCCAAAAACGTGACTCGAAATGCCCAAAATTTTAATTTCCATATATCTAAAAAAAAACCATTCATTACTGAAAAACTCCGACTTTATATTTGTGATCATGGGGTCAAAATTAGGTGAGAAAGGGTCTAACCTCGATTTAAGAGCGAAAGAATAACAATTATAAATTTTTAAGGGACGATTTCCAGTGAGCTATTCGCGATGCTTTCGCGACGCGCCTTAGGCGTGCTTTAGTAAAATTCCCTCTCCACGTCCTCTCTGCGACATGGAGAAGTGTTTTTTTCGCCAGGAAGTGTTCTTGTGAGGTCCAAAATATTCTAAGTGTTGAGCCCAAGTTTTCCAAACGTGTTTTTATCTATACTTGGTAGAATTTCACCCTTATATCATCCTAAACATTTTCCAATACTCCCTAAAACACTTAGCCATACTTTTGCTTCAAATTCCAAGACTCAAAACTCTCATCCAGATTTAAAAATTCTCTTCAAGCTTCAAGTCTCCATTGCCAACCTTCACCAAGAACTTCTCCAAAGCTAAGGTATGTGGTGTTGAACCATTGGGTCCTTTCACCCATGGTGCCTAAGTCTCCTATTTTATTGCCTGATTTAAAGTTGATTTTACATGTGGGTCTTTTATATTGAGAAATTTTACTGCACAGTGATTTTAGTTCATGAAAGTATGGTTGTTTTAGCATGTTTTGAGCTTCAAATCTTGGATCTAATGTTGGATTTGATGAGGGGTTTTGATGTAAATGTCTTGGGGGTGCTGCAAGGTGTTAATTGATGGTTTGACAATGGATTTTCTTGCATGATTTCATCCCTAAATTGCATGGTCTTTTAGCCCCATTACACACCCCCAAGGTGTTTGATAAAATGTCTAGTTATGGTTTCATGAGGAAATGAAAGTCCAAAGCATGAGAAATGATATGAATGATGTTATGATGATGAAATGAGATTATGTACATGATTATTCCTATATGAAATGTTGTACTAGAGCCTATGATAAATCCTATATAAAGTGTTGCATTAGACCATATCTGATCCGGGGGAACAAGAGCGCGGGTAACCATGTTGGGGGTTTATACTCATCAACCATTCGAGGGGTTTATACTTTATCACCGTGTTGGTAAGGTGTGATTGCCATCAACCATTTGAGGGGCTTATACCACACAAGCACCAAGGGGTTTATACCTTGAATAGCTAGCTTGGTCTCTTCTACACATATCATATTCTATATGAGTATGGATTACTTAAGTATGTTTTACTTATCCATTGATCATAGATGCCATATTGCTATATCATGCCTATTGCCTATTGTTATGTATGTTGAATATGAAGCTTATCTCTTGTTATATTGCATCTCACATACTTAGTGCATTAAAACGTACTAACGCATACTCTTGCCTACATGATATCACCATGTAGGAACGGTGCCCAAGTTGATCATCCTCCTCCTCCACATGGCTAGACGGTGCTATTCCAAGTTTGTTGGTGAGTCCTCTATTTTAGGTACTTTTGGTGTATGGTTTCCTCTTATCTATGTATTGAGACTCTATCTTATATTCTACTTAATTATAAGGGTGAGCCCGGTTACTTTTTCCTAGCCCCTGCTCTATCTATGTATTTAGAGGTGTTTATTGGACAATTTAAGTATTTACGATATGAGCTATGATTCCTTGTCTCTTGATGTTGATGTGTTGCAAAGCTTTCCCTTAGCCCCAATTCCCCATTCTATTCTACATATCTTTTATATGCTTCCACGACCAAGGATGTATAATGACAAATTCAAAGGCTTGTTTGGGGATTCCTTCGGGTTTCACATTCGTCATGTCACGTTTAGGCCCTAGGCTTGGGTCATGGCAAACTTGGTATTAGAGCAGTAGGTTGATAGATCCTTGGATTCCAACACACCACATCGATTAGAGTCCTATTCATGGTTGTGAAGAGCGCCATGACTATGAATAGAAGGCTGTGAGACGTTTTAGGAAATGTTTCCCTTCCTCACGTTCGAAGTCGTGCTATAGAGTTGTGATAAGTTCCCCCCCCTAATGATTATTCTTTTCTATGCTAGATCATACCGAATACTAGAGGAAGACGGGCCCAAACTGTCGAGGAGCAACCTACCAATTGTGAGCTCCGGGATGCTCTTACTATGCTTGCCCAAGTGGTATCCAACCAAGTCCAACAAGGGGCCCAAGCCACTCATGCTAATACCCGGGATCTAGGGTAAGAGACTTCATGAGGATGAATCCTCCGATTTTCGATGGGTTAAAGATGGATGAGAAGGCGGATTTGGCGGCATACCAACTCAAAGGGGTGGCCCAAATTTGGTTTGATCAATGGAAGGGTGAGAAGGGTAAAGGCTCTATCGTGCTTTGGGAGGAATTCAAATTGGCCTTCCTTAATCAATTCTTCCCTCTTGAGCTTAGGAAAGCAAAGTTGGTCAAGTTTATGAACTTGAAACAAGGTGTTATGAATGTAAGGGAGTATGCCTTCAAATTTAACCAACTTTCAAAGTATGCTCCAGACTTGATGGCCGATCCTAGGTCAAGGATGAATAAGTTTGTTATGAGGGTTTCCGACTTAGTAAGTGAAGAATGTCGATCCGCCTTACTTAGTAGTGATATGGATTTGTCTCGGTTGATGACCTATGATGAGCAAATTGAAGAGGAGAAATTGAGAAAGAGAAGGGGCCATGAGACCAAGAGAGCCTGATTTGAGGGCAAGTTCCACAATGGTGCTAGATTTTGTCAAGGCCAAGGGCCTCCTCATGCTACTAATAGGGGTTTTCCAAAGACCTCCCTAGGCCATAAGGTGTTGGTGGGATGGTTCCTAACGATGTGTGTCCTAAATGTGGAAGAAGCCATGAAGGCCCATGTTTGAGCGGTTCTAATGCATGCTATGAATATAGGGAGCTTGGTCACAAGAAAAGTAGATTGTCCAAGAAACTGTGGCAAGGTCCGGGGTGCTAATGCAGCCCCATTGGGTAGAGGTGGTCCTTAAGGTGGTGCCCCAAGGCACAATCGATTATATGCTCTACATGGGAGGCAAGAGGTTGGTGAAGTCCCCGATGTTGTTACCGGTATGTTGAAAATCTTTGATCTTGATATATATGCTTTGATTGATGCAGGTGCCACCCTTTCCTTTGTTACCCCTTTTGTTGCTAAAAAGTTCCATGTTGAGTCGGAGTTGTTGCATGAGTCATATGAGGTGTCTACTCTCATTTGTGTATCTATTGTTACTAGGAGGGTGTATAGAAATTGTCTGGTTTGCATCTTACATGAAATCGTACCTAGTGATCTTGTTGAATTAGATATGGTTGATTTTGCTATTATTATGGGGATGGATTGGTTGCATACCTACTATGCTTCTATTGATTGTAGATCCCATAGGGTCAAGTTTCAATTCCTAAATAAACCCGTCCTTGAATGGGAAAGTCATGATGTGGTAGTGAAGGATAGGTTCATCTCATGCATTAAAGCCCATAGGTTGATTTACAAGAGGTGTTTGTGTCATCTTGTGAGGGTCAAAGATGTGGAGTCCAAAGTCCCTTCCATTGAGTCGGGCCCGGTTGTAAATGAGTTTCTTGATGTCTTCCCAAAAGACCTTCCCAGTGTCCCTCCTGAAAGGGAGATAGATTTTCGCATAGATCTTCGTCCCGACACTCAACCTATCTCCATTCCCCCTTACCGTATGGCCTTGGTAGAGTTGAAGGAGTTAAAGGAGAAATTGAAAGATTTGTTGGAAAAGGGATTTATTAGACCTAGCTAATCACCTTGGGCTGCACCAGTGTTATTTGTAAAGAAGAAAGATGGGTCACTTAGAATGTGCATTGACTACCCGCAACTCAATAGGGTCACTATAAAGAATAAATATCCTCTTCCAAGGATTGATGACTTGTTTGACCAATTGCAAGGGGCTAGCTTTTTCTCTAAGATTGATCTTCATTCCGGGTTCCATCAAGTGAGGGTGAGGAAGTGTGATATTCCCAAGATGGCCTTCCAGAACTAGATATGGGCATTATAAATTTGTGTGATGTCCTTTGGATTGACTAATGTGTCGGCCATCTTCATGGACCTAATGAATAGGGTCTTCAAACCCTACCTTGATTCCTTTGTTGTAGTCTTCATGGATGATATTTTGATTTTATTCCCATAGTAGGAAGAGCATACGGGGCATTTGAGGGTTGTGCTACAAAGATTGAGGGAGGAGAGATTGTATGCTAAATATGACAAGTGTGAATTTTGGTTGAATGAGGTTGCATTCTTGAGTCATGTAGTGTCGAGAGATGGTATAAAAGTGGATCCTAAGAAAAGTGATGTGATTAGGAATTGGCCTAGACCATTGACCCCATCGGACATTAGGAGTTTATTGGGCCTTGCGGGTTACTATGGAAGGTTTGTGAATGGGTTCTCCTCTATTGCTTCTCCTATGACAAAATTGACTCAAAAGAAGGTGAAGTTTGTGTGGACCAATGAATGTGAGAAAAATTTCCAAATATTGAAAGATAGACTTGTGTCCACTCCTATATTGTCACTACCTGATGGGCTTGAGGGTTTTGTAGTGTATTGTGATGCATCTAGAGTTGGTTTGGGTTGTGTGCTAATGCAAAATGGTAAGGTCATAGCCTATGCTTCTGGAAAACTCAAGGTACATGAAAAGAACTAGCCTACCAATGATCTTGAATTGGTTACCATGGTGTTTGCATTAAAGATTTGGCCTCATTATTTGTATGGGGTGCATGTTGATGTCTTCACCGATTATAAGAGCCTTCAATATGCCTTCATGCAAAAACATCTTAACTTGAGAGAAGGAAGCTGGCTAGAACTCCTTAAAGACTATGAAATGAGTGTGCATTACCATCCAGGTAAGGCAAATGTTGTGGTGGATGCTTTGAGTCGGGTGTTCTGTCGGTAGCCTAGCTCATGTAGATGTTGGTGATAGGGAGATGTCTAGAGAGGTGCATAGATTGGCTAAATTGGGGGTGAGGTTAGAAGATGTGGGTAATGGTGTGGTTGTTATTGATGGTTCGAAATCTTCTTTGATTGATAAGGTGATAGCAAAACAAGACCTAGACTCCTCCTTGCTTGAATTGAAGGCCTTGGTGAAAGAGGGCAAAATAGAGGTTTTCTCCCAAGGGGGAGATGGGACCCTTAGATACCAAGGTAGGTTGTGTGTGCCATGTGTTGATGGTTTGAAGGAGAGAATTCTTGATGAAGCCCATAATTCTTCTTATTCCATCACCCCAGCTCCACCAAAATGTATAGAGACTTAAGGGATGTGTATTGGTGGGGAGTAATGAAGAGGGACATTACTAAATTTGTTTCCGGTTGCCATAGTTGCCAACAAGTCAAGGCCAAACATCAAAAGGCTAGGTTGCCTAACCCAAAGACATAGAGGTTCCCACTTGGAAGTGGGAGGTGATTAACATGGATTGTATGGTTGGGTTGCCCAAGACTAGGAAAGCTTTTGATTCCATATGGGTGGTGGTTGATAGGATGACAAAATCGGCTCACTTTCTGCCGGTCAAGACTGCATATGGGGCTGAAGAATATGTAAGGTTGTACATCTATAAGTTAATAAGGTTCCATGGGGTTCCTTTATCCATCATATCGGATCAGGGTGCACAACTTAATTCACAATTTTGGAGATCTTTTCAATGGGGTCTCGGTACCAAAGTTCATCTTAGTACGGCCTTCCACCCTCAAACGGATGGCCAAGCTGAAAGGACGATTCAAACACTTGAGGATATGCTGAGGTCTTGTGTCTTGGATCTTAAAGGTAGGTTGGATGACTATCTTCCATTGATTGAGTTCGCCTACAACAATAGCTATCACTTTAGCATCGGTATGGCTCCATTTGAGGCTCTTTATGGGAGACGTTGTAGATCACTAGTGGGTTGGTTTGAGGTTGGAGAGGTGGATTTATTGGGGCCGAATTTAGTTATGGAAGCTCTTTAGAAGGTTAAGATGATCAGGGAAAGGTTTAGAACAGCCCAAAGTCGTCAAAAATCCTATGCCGATGTGAGAAGAAGAGACCTAGAATTCCAAGTGGGTGATTGGGTTTATATGAAGGTTTCTCCAATGAAAGGTGTAGTCCGTTTTGGTAAAAAAGGGAAGTTAAGTCCAAAGTATGTTGATCCTTATGAGGTGATTAAGAGGGTTGGCAAGGTAGCTTATGAGTTGAAGTTGCCTAGTGAAATAGATTTGGTCCATCCGGTGTTCCATTTCTCTATGTTGAGAAAATTCATATGTGATCCTAATGTCCCTCTTGATGTTGTGGGTGATGTGGAGGACAACTTAACTTATGAGGAGATCCCGCTTCAGATCTTCGATAGGCAAGTAAAGAGATTGAGGAACAATGAAGTGGTGTCCGTCAAGTTCCTTTGGAGGAACCAACAAGTCGAAAGTGCTACTTGGGAGGCCAAAACGGACATGCAAAAGCAGTATCCTTATTTTTTCCACTCCACTCAAGCCTAAGGTACTAATCGTAAGTCTCATATGTGATTTCAAGTTCTACATTTCAGCCCTTATGTAATTCATATGCATTCATGTTTAAGTTGGCAAACTTATGATGATTTTACATTTATGATGAGGATTTGAAAATGGTGTTTTACATGTTATGTTGCATTCTCGTTGGGGCTGATTTGTTCATGATAACTCTTGTATTACACGTCTCATTTACATTCGAGGACGAATATTCCCAAGAGGGAGATATTGAAACGACCCCAAAATGTGCCCAGAAACGTACCTCGAAATGCCTGGAATTTTAATTTCCATATATCAAAAACAATCCATTTAAAGGACGATTTCCAGTGAGCTATTTGTGATGCTTCCACGACACGCTTTGGGCGCTTTAGTACAAATCCCTCCGCGTCCTCTCCGTGATGCGGAGATATGTTTTTTTTTGCCTGGCAGTTTCTTGTGCAGGCCAAAATATTCTAAGTGTTGGACCCAAGTTTCCCAAACGTGTTTTTATCTATATTTAGTCAAATTTCACTCTTATATCATCCTAAACATTTCCCAATACTCCCCAAATTAATTAGCCATACTTTCACTCCAAATTCCACAACCCAAAACCCTCATCCGGATTTAAGGATTCTCTTCAAGCTTCAAGTCTCTATTGTCAACCTTCACCAAGAACTTCTCCAAAGCTAAGGTATGTGGTGTTGAACCATTGGGTCCTTTCACCAATGGTGCCTAAGCCTCCTTTTTTGCCTAATATTGCATGATTTAAAGTTGATTTTACATGTGGGTCTTGTATATTGAAAAATTTACTGCACGGTGATTTTAGTTCATGAAAGTATGGTTGTTTTGGCATGTTTTGAGCTTCAAATATTGGATCTAATGTTGGATTTGATGAGGGGTTTTGATGTAAATGTCTTGGGGTGTTGCAAGGTGTTGATTAATGGTTTGACAATGGATTTTCTTGCATGATTTTATCTCTAAATTGCATGGTCTTTTACCCCATTGCACACCCCCAAGGTGTTTGATAAAATGTCTGGTTATGGTTTCATGAGGAAATGAAGGTCCAAAGCATGAGAAATGATACGAATGATGTTATGATGATGGAATGAGCTTAATTACATGATTATTCCTATATGGAATGTTGCACTAGAGCCTATGATAAATTCTATATATAGTGTTGCATTAGACCATACCCGATCCGAGGGGACAAGAACCCGGGTAACCATGTTGGGGGTTTATACTCATCAACCAAGTAAGGGGTTTATACTTCATCACCATGTTGGTAAGGGGTGATTACTATCAACCATGTGAGGGGTTTATATCACACAAGCACCAAGGGGTTTATACCTTGAATACTTAGCTTGGTCTCTTCTACACATATCATATTCTATATGAGTATGGATTACTTAAGCATGTTTTACTTATGCATTGATCATACAAGTCATATTAAATATCATGTCTATTGCCTATTGTTATGCATGTAGACTTTGAAGCATATCTCTTGTTGCATTGCATCCCACATACTTAGTACATTCAAATGTACTAACGTATACTCTTGCCTACATGATATCACCATGTAGGAACGGTGCCCAAGTTGATCATCCTCCTCCTCAACGTGGCTAGATGCTGCTATTCCAATCTTGTTGGTGAGTCTTCCATTTCAGGGACTTTTGGTTTATGTTTTCCTCTTATCTATGTATTGAGACACTATCTTATGTTCTACTTGATTATGAGGGTGATATTTTGTCTTAGCCCTCACTCTATCTATATATTTAGAGGTGTTTGTCAGATAAGTTAAGTATTTACGACATGAGCTATGATTCCTTGTCTCTTGATGTTGATGTGTTGCAAAACTTTCCCTTAGCCCCAATGCCCCATTCTATTCTACATGTCTTTTATATGCTTCCACGACCAAGGATGTGTAATGACAAGTTAAGAG